>VICI01000143.1:0-55873 GCA_019593645.1 Akabosia matsudoensis
AGGCAGCGTTTAAAAAAGTCAAACTCTATAAAAAATCTACTTGAGAGTTGTGTTTTTTTATTTTGATAACAAAAAAAGCGAAATAACAATGGTCGCCTATCATGACTTTTATAAACGCTCTCCTTTACCAAAGCAATAAAAACCCAATTTTTCTACCTCACGTCATTTTTATCTGAGCCACTACTATATCCTCTTCTTAGAGAAGGAGGAAAAAATGAATTAGCTTATCGTTATCTTCATAGAATAAGACGAGTCATTCCACTCTAGTTGCTAATAGAATACCGGACGAAGTTTTTTTACAAACAATAAGCTTGTCATACGATACTCTCGTTTTTACTCATAAATATCATCCCCTGAACGAAAAATAGCGAATAAAATAGACATAAACGAAGCTTTTATTGTGTCTTCCAACATACCTGGGTTATCTACTGTCTGTACGAGTGGAGTCATTCCAATTTGTACCACAAATCTAATCCATTACAAGTAAGCACTTGAGCTAGATGAGGTACATTATGATGTGAAAAATATTCGGTTTAACTTCTCAATAAAAATAACCTAGCGATAAAGGCTTCAGATATGCAGCGGCATCCCTAATGAAATCGTAAAATTACACGAACGCTTTATGGTGCATGTTTCCACTAAGAAAAGCTTGGCTCTCAAATGATATCCAACGATTTTATGTAATCGTATCCAATCAAAATAAATCAATCAAGGATTCGGCTAATATGACGGAATAAAAGTTGCAAAAAACAATCACGATATTTTATAAAATATTCTTAATATCTCCGCGAAATGAATTGTATTTAAGCCGTTCGCTTGCCCTTTGGATTCAAGGCGTGAAAAAATGATATTAGGATTGGCTTACTAATTTATTTTTCTTTGAATTTAAATTTAGTTCTTAGCCCAATGTATGAACTATGAACGAACAGTCATTTCATTTGCCCGTTTTTTAGTTGAATTAGGATAGTGACTACGTTTTATCCAGTAAGAATTCAAATTAGATTGTGATGTAGAGCTTCGCATACCTTCATGACACGTTTATTAAATATTTCGGTGACCTGACCTACCTGCCATCAGGTGTGCCTTTCTTTAATTTTTGACTTGTAAACTTTCTGTTCACCTGTTTTCGGCATATGGCATCACATCACTACACCCTACCGCAAAATCATGTCTGCTTTTACATGTTTTTTCATCTCGTATTTCTTTTAGCCAGCAAAAAAGGAACATGATGGACGACATGACAAGCAGACACACTCTAATCTTCGTTTACAGGCTCAAACTATTACGAAAAAGAATTCAAGACAAAATTGAACATAGAGTTCAGTTTCTTTAACTTGTCATGCTCAAAAATGGATGCATGGTTATTAGTATGTTCACAATTATGAGGTAAAATAGCCATAATCATAACCGCATTAACTGCTAATATTTACTGTCACATCATCATCACAGCGTTGTAATTGCAGTGCTGGCTTTGTTTTCTCGTAGTTGATTTTGGTCACAACATTTTTCTCTGAATAGCTCTCGGCTGATTGGAGGAAGGACCGAAGATGTTCTATTGGGTAGCTTTTTTAGGAATTTTGGGTGAAAAATAAAGATAAAAATAGTCATTTGCATATCGTAATATCCTCAGTACCACAGACTCTATTTATAATTCTTTTGGGAGACAGGACGTCCCAAAATGCTGTTAACATACCCGCTCACCTTAATGAGACGTTGTTGATGAACAGCACTGTACACCTGGCATGTGCAAAACTGGCATTTGACAGGTTGCAGAGATTTTGATGAAATTGGCTGGCTAGGCTGTTGTGAAGATTGCCTAAAGAGTGTGTTCCGATTAAAACTGAGCATTAACTCTCGGGCAGTGACATTTCTCAATGAAATGTTATATTTGTACAAAACTACCCATCCCAACCTAGAACCCTCAAAATTTTAGTTAGTTGTAACTGTAACCATTTTGGTATTCTTAGAATCTTACCATTATTTGTAAAAACAATTTATTTACCACTTACAACAACTTACATCACACCTTTTAAAATAAGTTCGTAAATAAATGAAGAGGGAAAAAACTTGTTGGAACAATGCATAGTTTTCGGCTTGTTTATTACTTTCATCAGTTAAAAATGAATGACCAACTAGCCAGAATAGTCATCATGGCTAGACAACAAGAAAAATCTTTTTTGCAATCAAACCACAATCTTCGTCATCCTTAATTTTCATTGTGAAAAAATTAACATTTTGAGCTGAGCTTCCTGAGAGAATGAAAAATAACTTTATCGCAAGTAAAATACGCCAAATAATGCAAGACACATCAACCGTGAAAAATACGTTAACAGTTGTAGGTAAAGTGCATCGCGTCAAAAGAAAATATGGACCGGTTTGTAGCGTTTGTAATACTACTAATAACAATAAATGTGAAACTGTTATACCATTGGCTTTCCTCTTCAAAAATTTGGGATTCCTTTGAGGAACTCTATTTCAGAAAAAAGGGATTGCTTGCTTTCTCAATAAGCTGAACCATTTAGCTAATTGACAATGCAAATTAAAAAGCTATCCATTTCGAGCAATTCTACGAGTTATGCGGATGTACATGTACCTAATCCCATTTTCCTTAATTAATTTACTGCTTTTTCACACCCAAACAAGCCCTCACACTTTCGTAGAGCAAATACACACGGTTCTACACCTTAAAATCCACATACCTAGTCTCTGTGGCAAACTGAACTATCACTTGACGAATAAACGTTAGGAGCTATAAATTTTCTTCCTTATACTAGACGTAAGTACTTGTAACAGTAAAGCTTTGCGTTTGAGAACAGGGTGACATTTAGCTAATGTGACAAATCGATGCTATGAAATTACAAACATTCATCCAACCTGTTTGTTCATGTTGCCAAAAAATGATTGCCCCGTTGCGTTGTTGATTCTCCGCTAAATAAATAAATAAATGGAATGGATGCTGAACTTTTAGCATCGTAGTACAAGAAAATCACTGGGAAATCATGAAACATGTGTGTGACAGTTGTATTGCTTGATGCACAAGTACAGCATTAACCACGTCATTGATTTGTGGTTTCATATGAGTATATGCGTGTTATTGGGTACGCAATTCCTTTTCCCTCCTTCTTCATCAGGAATTACATTGAAGAGATAACAGATAATGTGTAAAATTCGCAATAATTTTGAAGGAGGTAATCCTCTACCTTTAGGAAATCATGCAAATGCATCGAATTTTGATTACCTTAAAAGAATTGTTTTTGTAAAAGCAGCATAGTTACGTAGTTACGTTTTTAGGCACACCTTTGTAAAAAAACATCCGAAAAAATTACAGTAATTTCCTGCCTATCTGTTGTAGTTTGATAATATTTGGGGAGATGTTAACATATATATGTTTTGTGAAAAATTTCGTTTACTTGCACGATACGAGCATCTGATTTTAGTCGGGAAAAGTGTGAGCCGAGAATTTTTGAAGAACGGATGATTATAAACCATATTGCTGTTCGAGAAGAAAACAATTTAGCTAAATGAGATGTAAGCAGAATGTCCAAGTTTGTAGTTGGAAAGAAAACCTATGTGGTTATTGACTCTGTGAAAGGGCATGCCAAGCTCGAGACAGGTGAGAAGAAAATATGTGGCCGAATACATGAGGATAGCATTTATTAATACGTAATCAAATACTACAATTTTATGAGGAAGCATAAAAATGTCCTCACGTAGACTCTAATATGTCATGCCTAAAGGAATATTACATTTCCTCCCAAATTTGGGAAATCTCTATTGTCACCGATAACAAAGTATCATCATCAACAAAGAAGAATAACTCCTTCAACAATAAGTGCAAAGTGAACTGGCAAATTGAACATGTCAGACACTGACAAGATATCAAATAAATCTAAATGTTGTATTATTCTTGGGGTAACTTCATTATGATTTTCCTTTGGCTTATTAACATTCCCTTTGTTGATTTTTCCCATGGGTTATTTTTCAAATGACAAAAAGAAGCAGCAGCTGAGTCTATATCAAACTCCCAAATTGCACTAGCAAGCAAACAATATTTTTCTGTACTTCTTCAAAAAGGAGTTTCAAGTGAGTCAAACTAGTTGAGATTCGGGTTGCCGAGGAAAAAAAATTTATGACTCGTATTTAGAGCCCAACAGAGAGTGCAATTAGCACTTTACTATTTGACAAATAGCATCATCAACTCCATCTCCTTCTTCAATTCTTATCACTACATAAGATAGGAGGCAAGGATGAAAGGAAAAAATAACTACAACAACAAAATGATGACAATCTACTTTGCTAGACATATATAATTCTAAGTTTTTTTTTGCGAAAAATAAACGATTGTCAAATAAAGACATAAAATCTGAGGAACATTTTAGTGTTTTTCCTGCTCAGTACAAACAAAAGTCAATAAATTTTTCAATTCTTTCATGTTCGCTTTGCTTATCAACGTTTTTATCATATCTAGCTTGAGATAGACCTACAAAACAAAACTGTCAGGGAGAAAAGGATAAAACGCATATACCTACATACCAGTTAAAATTTTCAAGAATTCAGAGATATGTCTTTGAAAAGAAAATACAGTAAAAAAGTGGCCATGAATTTATATCATCCACCAACTCCTTTTAGCACATGAGCTAGCAATCTGCATTTTTTACACAATAAAATCCCATTTTCTCTCTCACTTCTTTACCTTTCTCTTGGACACTTTCCTGGGTACTGTGTACCATAATATAGTACCATCATGAGATTACTTAAGCTTAAGAACAGTAAAGAAAATGTCCACAGCGAAAAAACGGTTTAGATGATAATGGTAATGATTACTCCCTCTCCATTGCCACCACCACCGGAATGTCTTTTTTAAACAAAAAAAAAAACAGATCCGTGAAAAAATCATGCGTCAAGCCAGGTTCACTCCATTGAAGAAGTAAAAAAGGTCCAAGCGAGCTTTCTTTTTTTTCATTCCATTTTCTTCCTGATATGCCGTTGAATTCTGAGAAAGTACCTTTCCAAGTTTATAGAGACGTTCACATCTTGGAGCTTTTTTCCCATTAAGAAATTCCCTCTTTGCATATTATTTTTTTCTTGCCGAAAAAACAACCATAATACTACTTTGCCAGTAGTCAAGTCAATATAAAGCCTTATACGTATAATGTCATCATATTCGTACATATTTTGAAGAAAGGCAGAATAAAAAATGCCTCAGCTCACATACACACGTTATTAGACTATTAGCATTCTTCTAAAATGATAAAATAAAAAGAACGTTTCTACATATTCATATATATATGTGTATGTGTGCGTCTGACGGCAACTAGTAATACCCGTAATGGCATTCCATTTCATAAAAAAACTTTCGTGGTCTCTCCACTTTTAAACCTGACAACGACACCACCAGCAACAAAAAAAAAAAAAAAAAAAAAAAAAAAAAAAAACTTGAAGGTTGTCTGAGAATAGCTCTCATACAATTTCTTATTCCCTCCCTGAACAAAATAAGACTCCAAGTTGTTTTTTTGTTGATGATGTTGTTCTTTCTTCTTCTGCCCCGCCTTACGTAGTTTTTCCTTGTTGAATTTGCTACTTAAAAAAAAAAGTATTTCAAATACACATGCACAATGTGCATATATTTGCAGAAGCTATTCCTGGTAAACGTATGGATCACGTTTTTACAGACAAAAAATACCTGACTTTTACCCAGTGGCATGTTATACAGTTTAACATGCAACCAGACTTTTCACTCCAATTCAATTTATTCTCTCGCATGTTTTGAAGATGATTTCCCCTCAGAATAATTTTCACAAATCATAATAGTCCCGTCCTCAAAAAAGTGGAGTTTATTATTCTCCTCCCGGTTTTTCTGTTTTAAGTAAAGTAGGATTCCTTGGCCTTATCAACCGCCTGAATAAAAATGCGAATATGATAAAACTATTTAAACATCATTTCGGAGGACAACCCTTTGCTGGGCTCTGCAAACTACGTTAATTTTCAGACAAGTTTTAATCGCGTTTTTTCTTCAACTATCCTGGGGCCAAGTAAGCCTGTTACGCGATCAAATCAGTTTAAGCAGCTCATATATCTGCAGAGGCGATCTAAGTTATTGCATTCTTCTTGGATGATCACTCATTATTTTGCATTTTTTCTCTGAAAGCTAATGACTGCCCACCCAAATGAAAAACGTGGAAATGATAAAAAAACCTTTTACCATTTAAAGTGTCAATAACTAATAATATTACTTTTGTTTTGTTATATCCCGGTCCTTTAAAAAGCAAAGTATACTAACCTATCGCTCTTATATTATTACTATTTAATTACTAGTCGTTTACCTTTTCTCTTTTCGTTGTATTTCATTATTCAGAAGTACAATAAGATAAGCATTTTTATTCATAGTCGAGCTCATTTTCATTATTCACCCATGGATTTACTTATGTGTAAAATTCGACACCTGTTTTCGTTATTAGGTTCGTTAGTTGCCCATACTTGGGAGATCGCCTGCAAAATATTTATGTTGATTTTTGCAATTGAATACTAAGAGCAACATTTTTCTGTTTTGTAAAATGTGGGGTAAAGTGACAAATTACCAAGTGACAAGATGCTAAAAGCATGTGGATAGCCTCTGTTGGGGTCAATGATATTTTAAAATGTCTCATGGCAAAAGTTGATGCTTTCAACCGACCACCATCATTAGTTCTCTAAAAAATTCCATCAATGTGGAATGAACCAAGGCGTCGTATAAAAATAACAGTGAAATGATATTACATAAAATAATAAATAGAAAAACAATGTCAGCCAAGAATTGAATCAATTATTATGTCATTTGATAGGCTCCTCTTTTCTGATGAAAATCTTATGATAATGCGACAGTCACCTCTAGTGACACACCACTCACTAGGAAAATCTACCCTGAAGAAAAGGTGCTTTTTGAATGCATGAGATAATTGCAAAAGCATGTTCAGTGCAATATAAGCCAACTCCTGTAAAAGAAGTGAACATGTTGACTAGGGTAGGGATCTGGAGGCATCTTTACCATCTCTTAATCCCGAAACACAACAGACTATCGAACCAGAGTACACAAAACGTTCTTGTCAGTGATGACTACGAACGATGTAGGAATCAATGGCTTCCTCAATAACTGACGGCAATCATATTAAATGTTAGGGTAAATTCAAAAATGAATTTAAAAGGATCGACCTCAGAGCTCATCTTACTCATCATATTTTATGCACACTTTTTTGCATTAATGCTTGAAGAATAGAGATTTTATAATCATTTGCAGTTGAGACATGAGTTGAACTCGTCATCCTAAGTTGTTTTGACTTGTACTGTTACCTTGTTACAAAGTGATGTACAAACCAGGTAATAATGCCGACGACGCGGGAACACAGTCTGCCATCTTGCCTCAGAAGAGATGACTGTACGCACCATTTTCTAACAATGGCATTGTTGCCAAGCGCATGTGTAGATGTAGGTTCTTATGTTTTGACCTCTAAGACTCACATTGATTGAACCATTCAGATTCATTTTCCATTTCTACCTGTTTCCAGTAACGTCGAGACTGACCAGATGGTTACAAATATATTAGGAAAGAGCTTCAATTGTTTCACTTACCTGAAAATATAAAAATAAAAATCATTGTTAGACATTAAATGCGTATATTTGCAACATTAACATTAGTGTGTATCAAGTTGTAATTATCTTCGTTAAAGAACATTTTGGAGTTTACATGAATATGTGAATGAAGTCAGAGACGCGTAATATCATTTTGGAGTTTTTCCTCGTTGTTCAAAAATATAGCAACTCGTACATGACCGCAACAATTACATGCCTCATTGAGTTTCAATTTGTTCCCTTAGAACATTATAGCATATTCCTTCCCCTTTGGTTTCATAAACGTAGTGCGTGTTCCCCTTAAAAGCGAATCAACCATTATCACTATCGCAACTCCACATCCGATTCATTTTTCCAATAAATATCTCGCTTCATTTACTCATCCTTATCGGCATGTCGTGTGCACAGCTAAATAACTTTTTTTCGACAAACAATGCTACTTGCTGTTGACGTCTTCCTGCATATATTGCATCACAATGCCGATAAATACGAACAACACAATTTCCCATGTTCACCAGGAGGCGATCAATACAAGCAAATGGAATTGGTGCATGTGCATTTACTTATTTTTCTCATTGCAAGCGGAAATGAAGAAATGGTAGTGCAATTTGAGATTTGCTGAAAGTGCTTTTCTTCTTCACTACATTTCCTCTTCCCGTCATATTCCTGTTATTACCGTTCCGGCTTTATGACACCTCTCCATACGGTTTATGAGTTTTCCCATTACATGTATATCCATATTGGTTTGATAAAGAAACCACGATATTCTTGCTTTGGTTGAGTTTTCGAATCAGATAATGCCACTATAGTGTAAGGAACCTTTTGGCCAGCTCCAAGTTCAATGTCACCAATACGACACCGATGTATCGCTCCGGTCAGAAAAACATCAAGCACATGAGTATTCCATTTTTGATGGAATCATAAGGGAACTAAAAGTACACATGTTTTCTCCCTGGTGATTTACTTTTGAAAGAGGACGTCGTCAGCTTCCGAAACGTCTCTCTGCATTCAGCTTCAATTGTTAGTAGCTATTGGAGTACTGCTTAATGTTCCATGGAGCTTTTTCATTACTTGCTAAAAGGCAATGAAGCCCAAGAAAGCAATCTTCTATTTTTTCGATTGTCGGCTGGTAAACAAAACAGAATCTTGAGCTTAGTGCATATGATAAGGATGATATGTTGAGGACGACAAGACGGACATTATATGCAGGAAAACGTTACATCAAAGCTTAGCTTATCAATTTTGAAGGTTTCTTGTTGTTGTTCCCTCGTTGGCATGTCCAGAAATGAAAGTAGTAGCAAATAAATACGCTTAATTCCTTAAATAAAGGGCAAGGTTAAGAGTGTACATGAATCTGAGAAAGTTTTTTAAGGAAATTTGAGAAATAAAGTTACATTTAACGAGATTGTTTAGGGACTACGTAAGTGGTAAAACGACCATGAACGTAGGGAGTATTTTGATGTTTGCGAGTTTTTTCGCATGACTGGTGATTGTGGTTCTTCTTTTGCGGGCATAAGCAAGTTAAAGAATGCATGGTTATCTATGTCTCATTGGGTATTTTCACTCGGCTATTCCTACGCCGAAACATAGCCCAGCACCAACCAGGACAACATCTTAGCATTATACTCTGCCAACTTTGCAGAGCGGACAGAAACAGGCAAAAGCGACAGGAGGACTATTTTAGGTGCATAGTTTTTTGAAACTTTCTTTCAGATGACATCGTGGATGATCAGTTATATTTGCGGAGCTGTATAATAAGAAAGCATGTTGTATATGGTTTAGGACTAAACCCCAAACGATGAAAGTAGTGGCGATGATGATGGTAGCCGCTGCTGCTGGTAAAGAGCAAATATCGTTTCGGGGGGAAAATAATAATAGATAAAAGTGAAGCGAACCAAGTAGCAATAGTGCAGAGATAAAGCGCATAAACAGGACTGTTTCTACTCAACCGAGAGCAACTTACAGGCAACATTATTTAACGGAGCGAGAAAGCTAAAGGGGATCTCTCATAAACAAGGATGCTATAGTCAGTGTGAGCATTTGGATGAAGACGCACGAGATCAAATCATACACGGGTAAAAGTTCAATAACAAGCAATGATGAAGCATTTCAGGTTGCGAATAGCACTCCTGCATTTAGATTTTTTCGTGAGTACACAGATGATGACACTTGTAGTTTTGTGCGTACAAACGTAGTTATAATATATGGATTATGGATGCACACACACACACACACCTTCAACTTCTCTTTTGATCTGTTTCCCTTTTTATTTGCATGGTTTATCATAAATAAATGGACTAACAGAGAGACTTGAATTCCTTCAATACGGAGGCCTTCAAATGCGCAGAGATTCTTTATATGCCAAGTACAGACGGACAGACTTATCGAGGGAGAGCTTAATATTCCAACTAGACTACAGAGTTGTTTAAATTGAAAATGGGTGAAAATCAAAGGAAACCAAAGTTGTTTGGAGATTTATTACGAACTTTTTAGGAGGGTAAGTACCAATCTGCGTCACAGCCATATAGATCCCTCCGCAAAGTCAACGGAAAGTTGATAAAATAAACAGAATCGATAAATGTTATGCAATTTTCTCGTCGTAAAAGTGGCAAGTTGGTGACACGATTCCTTGTTATATCTGTTCCTAGTAAATTCTTTCGCAATAACTTTTAGTGTGTGATGATTCGTTTAGATGGAAGTTTCGCTCCAGGCACCGAAGCTGAATCAAGATGTATCTTGTGATTGTATTTGGTATTCTAGGTTATCCAACCATCTCACTTTACGGGTTCCAGCCGATGTGTCCGGTGCGGATTCGTCCTTGGGGTGGCAACGGACAATGGAATGACGATCCGTGGTTGTATTGATCCTTGACCTTTATTCATCATGGATCAGATTGATCCGTTTTTAAGGATCCTTGCAGAAGATTGTTCTGGATCAGTGTGGACGCTAGCGTTTTCATGGTAAATGATTGGTGACTGCAGTAAAATTTAAAATATTATTATTTACATGAATTGTCTTTATATTTTTTAGTATTTGCCTTTACTATAAAAAGAAAACTATTTGTTTGTTTTGTTTGCTTTTTTTTTGTTTAAAAAGTATTTTGTTTTGCATATAACATAGCTCAGGTTATTATTTGTCCGGTAAGGTTATTATTATAATAAATAAATAATGTCCACATTGATCCGGATCAATCCTATGGTACGATCGAAAAACCGCAAGGATTAATAAAAACGGAATAATCTGAACCGGGACCAATAGAGTTCAAGGGTCATTACAACCACGGATGAACATTCTATCAGAAGTTCCCACCCCCAAGGACGAATTTGCACCGGACACATTCTCCTAGACCACATTTAATGATAGCACTAGTAAAACGCCCTTCGCACGACTGCTTTTACTGTTTAGAAACGTCGTGACGTTTGACCCCCCCCCCCCCCCGCATTTACACTCGTCGTTTTTTAAAATCTGCGACAACATAGGTTGATATACAAAGCATGCAGAAGAGCTCTCCACAAGTTACACTACCCTGATCCTAAATTAATGGTAAGTAGCCGAGTTAATTAAACTGAAGATGTTTTCCGTTTGTCAGCAGTGATTAAAATTGAATCAATTTGAAATTACAAAATGTCCCGGAACTTTCTTTTATATTCACGAAGTAACTGTCGATGAAACCCACCAAGAATAAAGGTAAAGCTATCAACGGTTGCATATCAGAAAATAAGTTAAGCAGTTCAATTATGAACTCCATTTATTTGTCAGCCAAAAGCCTCGTTTCAGACATTATCTACCTAACTATCCATTAGAGATTTTTTCTAAATCAAAAATTGAACACTAGAAGAATTTTATTCAAGTATACCTTCAATGCAACCTTTTCCCTATCAATGAAAGGCGTAAGGACATCTTCAAAGCAAATTCACACAAACAATTTTGCATGCCCCGAGAAATATACATAGGGAGGCATGCATCCATGCATCATTGCACGCACTTTCACCAAACTCATGTTTTCGATCAGCTTTCTCATAGTAGATTATAGTAAAAATTTCATGCAACAATAATGTATAGTAATAAATACGTATTTTCAATTTTCTTTGCTTCTTTCCAGGCAATCTGACGAGGACCGGAGCCCACATGCCATACAATAGGTTTCATGTCAGTTGCTCTGGTTGCTTTTGGTGAAGAATGGTAGTTGTTACACCAAGTTTTTCCCATCTCATGTTATGCTGTACCCTGATGCGTGCCCTTTTTTATAACCGAACTCACTACAACGATTTAGTATCGCTCTCCTATATTGCAAATGCGAATAGTGTATCGGTTAGATTGGATTTAAATATAAAAATTTGGTACGGAGGAAATACAAGCTTCTTTGGTAACGGATCCAAGTATCACCTCCTATCCCCCTGGTTGTTCGGATGGTTGTGATACACGTTTTTGTTATTGGTGTGGCGATGTTCAGAGACATGGCGGTGTACTCTCCTTACATGAAAATTCCTGATTTTATGATGCCATTATGGCCATATAATGTCTTGTTTAGTGCTTGCTCTAGCTATCATCATCGTCGTCCACCTTCCTGATTTTCCGCTTGTCCTTCTCTTCCTAAAACGTGCAATCAAAGCAAGGTATTCCGGGAAAATGGGAAGTCTACTGTTCAGCCAACCAACGTTTTTTGCCATATCTGTACGTAAGATTTTTGTTGATTTGAGTCACAATAATATATATTCTCTTAATACAAATTTGAGCACCAAACAATGTAGGAAAGCTTTCTACCTGGTTTTTATGATTGTTTCGAGGATCAATTGCAGTTTTACTTGAGCGCGTGCATATCCCGCCGGAGTTTTTCGCTGTTGTTGTCCCACATTAAAAAATCCCGGCTTTATGGCCAATAACTCATTCCAAATTGCAAACAAAGAGTCATCGTCAGCACTTAAGATGATATCATCGAAGAAGAATGCATTCCATTGAGACTTACGGTTGTATTTCATTTCCATAGTAGCAAGTCTTTAGCAATTATTTTCATATATGGTTCGAATCTGCCGCGTCATTCTACTTTACACTTAGTATAATGTATATATCCTCTGTATCGCCGGATCTATATCCTCCTAAAAATACTACAAACCCGACTCCTTCCTATCCACATCACAAAGTTTACAATCTCGGCCAATATGGACGTGCAAATATTCGCAACCTTTCAATAAAATTTAGTGTGAGGCTATGAACATCTTACTACAGTCAAACCTGTCTATAAAAGGCAGTGTTATTAAAGAACCTGTCAAATAGAGGTATCATTTCTGTCGATCAATCTGTATTTACCCCATGTATTTTCCCAACTCTATAAGAGATATGCTGTAGTAAAGGCACTTTTTTCGTCGCCCTTGGATGCCTTTTATAGACAGGTTTGACTGTATTTCCGACAAACTGTTCTGGTTGAAGCAATGACAGTCTTCGATATGCTCAACACAGACAAGAGGCACAAATTATTTTTATCAGAACAATCAGTCAGGTACAACCACGCAACTTAAAAACAAAGGGTACCAAAATACATATGTGTATTTATGCAGTTTTCTTTCTGAAGTTCAAGGCTCCAGCAACCAATGTACAACCGCACTACAAAGCAGCGCTTTAAAAAGGATTTTGGATGTTGGAATGGATTGTCTCACCATCTCAACGCCACTGCATAATTTATCGAAATTTGTTGAAAGATGTGCGACCACGGTTTTCGTTTATTTTCGTGTCCATAAAATCTTGCTGACAAACTACTTCACCACTTACACCTCGTAAAAATGAATTTGTGTTCGTCCTGCGTTCCCCTCCTGCAACACACGCACCGTTTGGCAATAAAAAATATGAAACCACAAACAATGCCAGAATATAAAACGCCTATATAATACTATTCATATCAGAGTGGCAGCAGCATCAATATCTCCATCTTCATCATGATATCATAATATTCAAGAAAACTAACAAAAATCAAGCAATAAATCTTTTAACGAGAGTGCACCACATAAAAACGAATTATGAAAGTACGGGAATAGTATGCAAGTACTACGGGTAGAAAACTTCTGGATATTTTTGCGTCCACTTGGAAAGCAAGACTCCAAAGATTTTGCAAAAAGCCACATAAAAATTGTAATAGTTTTTAGACCCTTTCAATGTTTTTACGATTATGACTTTACACGTAGTTAAACTGATGAGCAGATAGAAAGATGGAGACACGGATTTGTTATCATTGCACTGACATAATAAAAAAATATTATTATTACTTTTTCTCAGGAGGAACAGGAAATGCTTCCAATACAGAATCAACGAGGAAGTTAGGAAGGCGGAGTAAACCAAAGGAAAACACGAAATGTGGATCTGCTCAACCGCAACTTCTGAGTAATAAATTGCGCAGTTAATTCCTCAATGCTACATTAACTGACAAGCATCTATGCAAACCTTTTTTATCATTGCTTGGAGACAAAACAAAGACTTTAATTTCGGCTGTACGTCTACCTTTTTCGGGCTTAAATTCCCAAATGGATGTTTTCTTGTTGCATTTATGAGGGCTAAAATCTTTTTTTATATATCTAGGCTGAGGCTAACATAGAATGTTTGGCCATCTTGAATGCAAACTTTAACTACATATCGTGTTGTCATGTCGTGTTTTGATCATACGAGCAGTTCTCCGTCTGTTGTTTTTCTGCGCGACACACTATTCTGTTTTACTGGAGAAAGGAGTTTTGTAGCTGTTACTGCGCAGTTATCAAGTTTTAACTTGTCTTTACCCGATGCGACAGTAAATGTGAATAACTTGCTATTTACTTTGAATCAGCTAAGTAACGCCAGCAACACATTAACCACGAACATTTGCAGGAACGCAACGGTGTAAATGTGAAAGCACAACAGGAACAACTAATAAGACTAATAAGATTCGACTCATTTGTCTTTATGGTGATTACGGAACTCCATTGTTATAACAAGTAACTTCTATGAAGTCCTCAAGTTTTCTGTTAAGCAACAATATATTTTTTTCCTTTCAAATTTTTAACTTTGCGTGTTACAAGTTTCCTAGTATTCTTATTTTACTCATCCATATTGATGCTAATTGGATATATTCAAGTCTATGATCTGATTACGAGAGACGAAATTGACGACGTCTAGGTTAATGAGGTTCGCTTTTAACGCTTTCTCGACCAGGTAGGACAGCAAATCCCTTTGAAACTGTATTAATGGCAGATCTTCCAGCGGAAATTTGATTGAAAAGTGGTCCAGTATTGATAAACTCATTACTGTCAGTAGCAGGCAAGTTTGTTGATGTCGGTTCTGTAGTGCCTAATGTCGTAGGATTCCGAAAACCGTCTGTTATGTTTCTGATATAGCCCATCATCATTCTTAAGTCTGAAAAATTAAGTTCAACTCATATGAAGTAAACAAATAAGAAAATTTCGAGCTTGTCTCCTTAGCATACCGTCCATTGTGACTTTCCCGTCACCCTTCATACAATTCCAAGTTGGAATAGCATTTTGTATCCAAATGCAGAAACATACTTTCTTGTTGGGTAAGTCCCACTTGACTTGTTGAGGGTTCAACACGCATTTCACACTCGGAAATTCTGCAGATTTGTAAAGGAGTAGTTTATTACTGTTTTGTTATTAGGCCTACGTAACAATAAATACTTTTCCAACCAGTAGATCCAGTAAATTCCAATTTGATTTGGGCAGATGCATGAGGAATCCAGACTGCTAATGTGGCAACACTAACCAGTATCAAGTGGAAAAACAGAACTTTGTACATTTTGGAGCAACTTTCAAACAGACCCTGCGTTTATCTTTGTGTTATACAGATTGTGTCTCTGAATGACACAGCCTTTACTATATATAGCCAATAGCTTCGTCCGTTTTTCTTCCGTCGCTGCTGTTATAATCCGTGATCATGACCTAGACGTCACTCATTTCCATGAGTTATTGCTAAAACAGCCACTTTTCTGTGTCAATCTAATTGTTTGCCTTTAAAGCCTAATTAGCATTTTGTTTTCGTGGAATACTATGTAACCCAAGACTAAGGTACAGGTGCTAGCTTAATGTATTGTAACTATTCTATACTTAAAACATTCGACCACGAAGCCACAATAGCCACCGCCACATCTTTCAGAAAATAAATGTGTCACTGTGGCCTATAAAACTTGTAATGCATTCAATCCATTAAATATGCAGTTTCAGTAAAGTACATAATATGTAAGTTACAGCCTAATTTTCAAACTAAGTCTTCACGAGTCCGCTGAGCAAACTAAGAACAAAACCTGATCGCAGCCACCCCGGACTTTTATATTTTACTATTCTATATTGATGAAGAAAATATCTCTTTTCGCTAAAAATTTGATGTTTCAAACTCTACATCCGTGTAATAGCATATGCAAAACATGCTGACGAAACGAGATAATTAAACAAGGAAAAAACAACAAAATATTTTGCTGCGAAAATCCAAAGAATTTGAGCATAATTGTTCATTTAAAATGGAAATGAAATCGACATTATTCACAATTCCCTTTGTTGATGGAAATGTTCCATTAGGCGGGACTAGTGTGAGGGTGGCACGAACCAACACGAATATCTTCATCAAACGTCAGTCTTTCAATAAAAAATCCATAGCAGCGTAATTAAGCGCGGACACGGTACACTACTTCAACATTTAACAAGTTGTCTGAGTTTTGGGATTAGACTGGAATACGCAAAAACACTGCACACAACGTTTTTATAACCTTGCGTGCAGCAGCTTTAGTAACCACCTATTTGTATTTATGTTGTTGAACAACAGCTACTCCTAATCTTACGTAATTCTGCCATCTCACATGCACCCTTTATCATGTTATGCTCCTAAGCGTACAATAAAGTCTACGTAATGAAGCTTTGACCAGTGTTATATATCAACGTGAACTCAGGTGAATGTGTTATCTCAACACAGCAATATCGTACATTTTTCCCGATCAACATATTCTCAATTCGAAAGTGATCTGGACATTTCGTTCTTTCTTGTGGCTTGGGATACGTTTATTTCGTGGAACCTGTTTTTTTTGTGAGGATGTATGATATAAGTATGTGCTGTATACATTATGTCACAGAACTTTAGTATTTTCCTCACAATTATTTTATGTATCAATTTATGTACCACGAATCATTACATTTAAGCATTAAAATTTAGATTTTTTCGTATAAATTTTGCTTGTTAATAGTTCGAATCGTTGAAGCTATAAAGGATATTTGTACAACAACCCAAGAAGCAAAAGAAAGTGGAGAAACTGTTGCATACTATTTCCAATTATAATAAGTTAGACTCTTACCTGGAATAATTCAAAGGAATTCGCCTTACAATAAACTCGTTTCCAGTGACAACCTTTGAAAGGTTTCGAGAGGGGGAAATAACTATCCAACAAGTTTTGGAACGGTGAAAGATATTCAATTGGATACCATTACATGTACACAGTTTGTCGAGAAAACGAATCATCATGACGTTCCTACCCATCATATTTTCATTGTGTCTTCTGTGATGGATGAAAATGGCGTAAAATGAGGATCATCTTTTTTAACAAAACGAGCCAATCATGTTCTTTTATCAATTTAATATCACCGTGGAAATAAAGAGCCCATCTTGTGTCACATAAGAAAACAACCCTTGTAAACATAAAAGCGTGAAAGAAAGAGCATACCTAAAAAATAAGGAAAGAACAGGAAATATTTGTCGTCGTGTGGGTAACTTCCAACAAGGTAAAACTACAGGAATTTATGTAGGTATGTACATATGTATTATGTGTCTGCGCACTCTTTGTCAAAAATTGATTCTAGAGCTGAGCCAAGTCACGTTAGGCAAACAAAAAAGACACGGGCGAGGGATTTGCTCCTGATGTGATGAGAATATTTACATTGTCAAACTACAAAGTAGTGGCAGTCGAAAATATTAAAGCATGGAGTCGTGTGCATAATATATAATAACCTTGTTAAAAATATGGATGATTGAAAGCACCCAGAGGCAATTTCACGACGTTTTCCTTATTAAAAAGCTTTTAATTTACAAAATTCATGCAGGTACAAAGTAAATTCTTGTATTTCTCGTCGTTTACTTGGAAGAATCTTCTTTTTATAAGCTTTTATTGAGGGGATTCCTCCTGTTTCCTGATTTCTCATTTTCAAAAGGGAGCAATAGGATAGGAATAATCGGTGAAGAAAGGATCAAACAGTGAGATTCTTGACATAATTATATGGAATGTCTTTCACCAGGGATTGTTTGTCGTAAGTTTCTTTCGATATGATGAGTTTTTACGAGAGAAAACATTAATATTATTTTATGCCAGGTGAAATTGGAAGAGGACTTTTTATTGGCATATTTGGGGAGTCCAACAAGAAATGAAAAATATTGCGTGGAATTTTCATTACATCGGATCAATGTGAGTTTCTAGCTCAGACAAGCTATCAATTAGAACAGCAGGATATTAATAATCGATTTATGCAGTAATTGATATCGAAAATTCTCAGTGAAAAGAGGAAAATGGAGAATTTGTTGATCTAGCGGGAACAATAACCCGAGCGTTTTGGGAAAGAAAGTTTTTGTAACAATTTTTACTCGTTTTGTATCCATTGAATGAATAATTAAATTTTCATAATTGGTAAGACTCTCCACATTTCAGAAGTTCATGGTATTTTCATCATTATCCATGTTGAGAGCAGTTGAGTAAAGAACTTGTGCTTTTTCCTTTCTGTCCTTTGCTTCCTTAGTGAAAGTTTGCTATTTTGTTACAATAAAATTGCTGACTACTAATGAAAAGAAAAACTTTTAGGTTGAATCTAGAGTAACTTGTGCTTTAGAAAAAGAAAGCTATTCCTTCTAAAGAAAATTCTTTTTTTTTACTCTTAAAGCTTCGACTGGAGGTATCCCCTCCGCTTTCGAATACAACAATGTCGTTAGCAATTAGTGAATCACCTGATTGTTCCTAGTCCCCATGAGTCTCTTAAAAAACTTACAACAAAGCGTAATTAAAAGTTGAGACTGAAAGAACTTGAATTTTTGGCATTGCTTAAAAAATATTCCAAGTATGCCATGATGTTTCTTAAAACATATAAAATGAGGAGTTATTCATAAAGAGCTTAGGATTGAGTTCAACCAAACTTATTCCAACGGCACATAGATATCTCAGTTTCTTCACTACTCACATCTTCACACGTGAGTGAAGTACAATCATATTTTGACTTTGACAAGCAATGGCGTCCAGTTTTGACGTGTATGAAAGTGACAATCACTCCAATCAGATTTTTTACTTAAGAGCGTTAAGGGGCTTTGAAAACAGAACTCATACTTTTCGCAGAGAAGTCGGACTGTAGCTAAATACATGCAGTATGCAAAGAACGCATGCCTCCCGAATAATAACTAAAAAAGCCGCACATGACAGACGCCAAGAAAATTTGGTAACTTTCTCTTGCAAATGAGTATTGGAACGTCCTAACTTTCTGAAGGTGTCACTTAGAAAATAATCTACTCGTAAGTAAATCTTCTCTCTTCAAGCTCAAACTTTGTTGTTTTGACTTACAATGATTAATTTTCAATTTTCTCCAAAACAACTTGAAACTTTTCACAACAAGTTTGGAAGGAACTGCTTCTAATTCCAAAAGTGTGAGCGCGGCTCATAATCAGAACAAGAGTAGCTCATTACGCTTTCCTTGAGCGGCCGAACTTATTTTTGAAAGTTGTCGACTACTTTGTCGTAGTACCTTTTATGAGGATACTCTCCTTCTCGTCTCTACCCTCGAATTTCGCTTATTGGGCACAATATTAAAGGTTTTCCATCCTAAGCATATTTTTACCTTGAAACTTTCGCTGTCTGAAAGACTCATCTGTCGATGAGTTACTGGTTTAAATTGCATCAGTTCTTTTATCATGAAGGTCAGCATACAAAACGATATTGTTGAACCCTCGCTACCACAAGATACATTGTTTTCTTTCTTCCTTTCATTTTTTTTCTGTGGTTAAACTATTTCTAAAAAGTCCTACACACGTGTATTCACATTACTACCTATTAGTAGTTTCTACATCCAAGAAAATAAAATCTCTTGCTTTATGTTCATCTTCATTCCGGATCTGCTTGACGAGGTTTCCTGAAAGGGGAAAAGTGGAATATAATAGGTGGATATTTGCTAACTGAATGATAGACCGGAATGTTTTCCAGCCTGAAACCTTGTATCCATTTTCTAAGCTGTCCAGTCAGACAAAGAGAGAGAGAGAGAGAGAGAGAGAGAGAGAGAGAGGGAGAGAAAGGGAAAGGAAAGGGGACGACTGAGACAGATATCCTATTCTCCGGAAAAAGGGATTTCATTCTACTATACAGTTTTCGGACAGATTGGTTTTTAGTGTGGGTATTTTTCACAGTATGAATTTTCAGACTACCTCTCCATTTACGTATATGTTTTTGCCCATTTCCTTTCACCAGCAGGAGAGAGAAAGGCTCATTTTCCCAGATATAACAGGGCTGGAAATGGGAAATGTGATTGAAAGCGAAAATCCGCTGTGCTCGAGATGTTCAAAGAGAAAATGGTAGAGCAAACAGGAGGAATTGCATTGTGCAATAGGCAGCTAGAGAAGAGAAAAAAGTCAAGTCATGTGCGTCCAAGGCTTGAGTATTTTAGTGGCAGTACCAACTACCTTTTTCCCGTCATCCAATTATTCCTTGATTGAAACATGGAAACGGTTTTTAAACAGGAGGTTTGTGAAACAGTTGAAGATTGCATTACACTTGAGTATAAGCCCAAGCTATACAAAATATGAATTGATAATCGCATATCATACAAAGTACATCATCATCTTGTATCAGTTCAACAACAACAAGTTCACCAGAATCAGAGAATAAAATGAGAGCAATCCGCAAGAATACAAATTTTCTTGAACTTCAAGCTTCAAAAATATTTGGAGAGGAGTATTTATAAAAAAAAAGGTTTCCATGTTTCCTTGAAAGGGAAAAGAAGTAAAAACGTCCAGAAAATAACAATTTTTATACTCCCCTATCATCTGAAAGAGTGCCGATTTTATATTGAACGAAATAAAAAGGTTGAGATAGATAAATATTATCGAAAAACGATTTCAGCTGATGAAAAGATGGTAAACGAGATCGAAAAACGCAATGAGGAGAAAGCAGAGAATGAAAATGAAAATCAGTAGGTGGTGGGTGGAGACCAATTGGAATGACGAGAAAACATGTAAACGATATCCTCTGATTTTTTTGCATGCACGAGAGAAGCTTTTTATAAAAATGAAAACACAATATATTTGAATCGTATCCTATTTAGAGTAGCAATGACGAATCTAATCAGAATAATGAGGTTGGATCCCAAAGTTGCTCGAATAACAACATTGAATTGTGCATTATGTTTATTTTTCATCAGAACAAAAATCATTTGAAATGAACTGGCTTATTCCATAGAGGTCGGGACAGGTAAATGTAATCTGACACCTACAACTTTTTCATCTTGGAATCAAGTCTGCTACAATAAAGGGTCTCTAATTAGAAAGTAGGAATTACGTTACCGAACGGGTAATATGGTATATTGTTAACTTTGAATCCAACTTTTCGACAAAAAAGGGTTTTGGGTACAAAGATATACAGTAGGTGATCTCGGAGTCTAACAGCAAAAAGAATAACACCGATGGAAGTCATGACAACCTTTAAATTATCTAAGTGAGCGATTATTGACACTTTACTTCTCTTGAGTTCTACATAGATTGATTCGTTTATAATCTTTTAACTGTGGAAAAAATTGTAAGATGCTTAAACGACCGTACTGTCAGGGTCTTTCTGTGAGAAGAAATGGGTATTTTAGTTTAGTATTTCTATGTATATATATGTTGACTCACCACCAGATGTTAATTTAAGTCCTTAGATAAATGTTATTTATATATATATTTCTGTAAAAGTCTGTTTAGGTACTAGTACATTTAGGCTTAAGCACGTATTCAATATTATTATGTACTTGCGTACCTTTACCTTTTACACGTACGCCTCCGAAGCTGCGTGTATAAATACTGCACTCTTTTTGTATAATATTATCAGTTGTGAAATTACTGTCGGAGAAGACACTTCTTAAGTTGTTCAATAAACCAGTAAACATACAACAAACTGCTCCTAGCGTTATTGTCTCTTAAACACGTGAAGTCGCATCAGATAAATTACAACTACGTAATATATCATCACACTTTCTAAATCGATAAACCTATCTTTCAAGTTCACCCTTGGCCAATCTTCGGTAGTGACTGGGACCACGAAAATAAATACTTCTGCCTACCACCGCCAAGCATATCAATCCAATAAGAACAATGTACTTCGGCACGCTACAACTGCTCTTTTTTAAAGTAAAAAAAAAACATTGTGGATGTATGGGTAACTAATAACAAGCGTGTTATATACGAGTTCCTTAATGCTAACCTTATTAAAGATATTCCAATGTCCGTATCGGAAGTACAAACCTTCGCATAAATAGCTCACCATATGTGTAGCATCAGCAAGTGAATTAATGTACTAATTTTGCAATGTTTGTGAACCAAATGTCCTTAAATTTAAGCGAATAATGTATTTATATTCTATTAACAACTAGAGATATCAGTGAAAGCCGGAAAGGCATCAAAGGAGGTACCAAAGATTCAAACTATCTCCCTTTAGTATAGAATAAACTTTTCTATTCAAAACGGATTTTCAAGGAAAATCTGTGTACTTCATCAGAGTCACTGCTTTTAAACCTCATAATGATCAAGCTGGTCGTTCCTGATAGTTCTTACTTTCTCATATTATTCGTGCTTATATAATAGTCATAAATCGTGCATCATCATCCTCCCAACTATTATGATAATCATACAGTAATAGTAATGTATCCACCAATACCGCTATTTACTCAGAAGGTAGCAACCATTCCACTTTATTTAAACTATAGAGTTAATTTCTCACTGAACAGCGAGCAAAAATCCACAACTTTCTCTATTCTTCTCTTGAGCTTGATTACACGAATATATTATTATTTTAGAAGACGAGTCATTCTTCTTTTTCTTCGTTCTATTGTTTTTTGAAATTACTGATTTTCCCCCTGGAATGGCGAGTTTTTCACGACGGTTTTGAATACAACTGCATAAACTTTTAACAAACAGTTCGCTCTTTCATTTTCTCCACAATCACGGCCTACTGCACTAAAACAAAAGGAAAGCAGGGGCCTGGAAAAGAATAGGACAGAAAAAAAACGAGACAACTCATAAGACGCTCAAGAATACATCCTTCTTGTTTTCACTCACCAAAAGTTGGTCGCACTACGAACCCATTTAGAATTGGTCCTAGTGCCATTCATTTACTAAGAAAAAATCACTTTCCCTCTGTTGAACCCGTCCGAAAATACTGCTTTCGAATGTTTTAACACGATTTTTTTCTGGCTCGTTAAAATCACTGGGACCATGTCTATGTTATTGTGGCTCGAACAGAATGTAGCACACTCTAGATGAATAACTCAGGTGAATGGCCTGTCTCTTTACTATTCAACACTATACCCAGTAACTCAAAATGACTTTCGTCTTTCATAACCTGAAACAATTTTCTATAAATAGCTACTACTGCCGACGTCACTACATTGCGCTAGCATCCTTTATCAACGTAATGAAGAAAAATCAGTACCTTCACAGCTCTGTGGGAAATCAGGAAAGTGAAAAAAAATATCTGTGAGCATGAATCATCAGGAGATAAATGAATGGAATCTTGAGGTATACTTGACGACACCGAATGGACAGATATCATAACCATGAAAGTTACGTCATCATCATTCCCACCCTTGCCATTAATATTACTCATAAGCATCACAACCATCATCTTAATCATCGATCCTTTTGTTTAATAATTTGACAATATTAATTTGTATCAACTAAACCTTGAACACAACAGCCCTTTCATGGAGTATGCACTACTTCTGTAAGAAATAATAACCAGGCGAGTTTTAAAAAAATCACTTCGATATCATCTTTTCTCTGAAACAAAAGGCAGTGACTGAAGAGGAAGCACTCAATTCTTAGTCTGCCTAACCTTAGACTTCAATCCGAATGAAGTGTGGATCGCAATATAAAAGTCTTTTTAAAATTTCCCTTGTTCAAGTCACGTTCCTAGGAAAATCCAATAAAGATAAGAAAGGATGAAAAAAGTACAATGAAAAATAAAAATCCTGTGACATACCACACGTAACGCAAATACGTTTTTTCGCTATAAATATGTCCATATTCAAAAAGACAAAAACTTCACTTCTTGTACGACCTTATGACGAAAAGTTTAGTATAGTGAAATAAAATGGTCCCCCACATACATATAAGCCTTGTGAGCTTTTACTTTAATAGATAGAGACGCACACACACATCCACACACGTCAAGTACCTTCATCTTGTGATCATGTTGAAGAAAGAGAATCTTTTCTGTTGTGTAGTTTGAAAGAGAAAGTATTAAAATATGGTTCTAAAACCTCCTTTATTCATGCAGACCTGCTTGCGTCGACAGTCTTTCTTTTGTTTTTTTCGTGGGTGAAAATGAAGTGCATCGATCCAAGAGACAGAAAAGAATAAAATGTTGGGACGATGATGATTAAATGACTATGAAGGAAAAACTCAACTGATGCTCCCATGCTAAAGGACACGCCAGAAGGACTCATCATTCTTTATTTTCAACAGTGAGAATATTTTATCAAGAGGTCTGCTTTTTCTTCATCATCACAAAAGCCATAGTACGATATGCACAAGGAATTCAGCATATTATTACACAAGTTTCGTGTGTAAACGCTCTTGTGCCCATCACTTTCATTGTTTTAAGCTCAACGAACGGACAAGTATTTGGCCGTGACTACAGTAATGGGTATACCTAGACTCACAACTTTTTATAGGCAAGCTGTATTGTTGACTGTTAAGGGTTGGAATCTCACGCCTCTCTGCGTCTGATGATATCTTACAATATTTCATAGGGTATTTAGTCGTGTCCTCCCTTATTCAACTTCATCTCCTTTTCCTTTTGTATTCACGCTCATGTTGCTGAGATGACAGCGAGGATGACTCTTATATTCCCCTTTTTAAATAGCAATCAAGACAATGATGATAATGATAGTGAATATTTAAAAAATATCAAACCACACGAAATCAGAGAACAGATAGAAATAGGGTTCTTATGCAGAAGAAACGTTGCGAAGACATAATTCAAATAATAACTGTTTAAGAGTACTCAACAGTGAGAGTTGGTGAAAGTGATAGCACAATATGAATAAATATGTTTTATTGTGTGACATGCATATCGGTTCATAACATTCGTTCATGATGCTTTAGAGGGGGAATTTGGCTTTCTTGTTGGTGGCCCATCCAAATTAAAATGTATAGTGGCAATCACAATCGTCAATGGAGT
Source organism: Akabosia matsudoensis (assembly GCA_019593645.1). Classification (NCBI taxonomy): domain Eukaryota; kingdom Metazoa; phylum Arthropoda; class Collembola; order Entomobryomorpha; family Paronellidae; genus Akabosia; species Akabosia matsudoensis. Next base: position 25,019 of record VICI01000143.1, read on the forward strand.
CAGAATCATGCACAGTTTTCTCTCTTACCGTTGCTCTTAATTCTAAATTTTTTCAATGCTATGATAACTAACAATTATTAACTGCAAATAGGCTGAACTTAAAAATAATGGATTACCACTGTATCTCAATCTTTCCCATATTATTACGAGGAGTATGTAAAATCTTAAGCATGGGAAGAAAAGCGTCTTCCTTTTCGACAGTCAACGGGAAGACAAATTTACTCAAATCGGGTTTTCTTTATAATCTACTCTATATGGTCTTCATTTAAATATCTTATACACTCACAAATTGCTATCATCTCATCAATTTTTATAACAATAGTTTATCAGAAACGTGCTGCAAATGTGTAAAACCAGCTAACCCTTCATTTTTGAGTGTTATATTCACATAATCACAGTCTGTACACCGAATCACTGTCTTATAATATTTTGCTGCTTAGCTGATAACTTCATTGTCATGTGACTAGTACTCCGACAAAAAAGACTTTCCCTAAGGTGCCTGTCCATCATCCTGTCTAAAAACCCGTCTCCTGTTTCACTATTTAATTGAACTTGGTTTAGAATTTCAAGGTTCTAGTTGTCTGACGTGTCATACGGTGATGATGATTCACCTGAGCTTTTATGCACTTTTCCCATGGAGGGAATCTACTATGGAACCCAATATGAATAGAAGTGATCAAATTACCTCTCCTCAGAAAACCTGCTTCCACTTTCTCTTCGCTGCTTTTAAGCATCAGATGTTACCAGTTTTTCGAGTACAAAAAGGAGTTTCACTATAGTATACTCAGACTTATCTTGTTTCCAGCTAGCTCCTCTATTGTACCTTCATGTTACGTTCAACCAACATAGAACAATACTCTGTCAAGAGAATAGTAGCTATATAGTAATAGAAGTTAGCTTTTCGCATATAAAGGCTCACTTACTATTGAAGTAATCATAATAATAATAGTAATATGGAAATTAGTCTACAAAATGAAAACCTTTGGGAAATGTGTTTAAGCTTTTTTTTAAAAACCACGCAAACAATAGCCAACCTATCTGCTTTCTGCCTCTCCCGAGCACAACAGCCTTTCTGGCCACAACGACCAAAACCTTCCTGGAAAAAAATTCAACTTGAAAGTGTAGATTGTTGTGTACACGAAAAAGGACTTTCTACCTCACCAGGAGAACAAAAGCGCCGTTTAATTCTGACTTTATGGTTACACATACACCAAAAGTCTTACAAACTTTATTCTGAACACGCACAACCATACAGACATCCAGCAACCATCAAGGAACAAAACTATTTTTCTCTTTACTTTCACTTCGATGTACAGCCAGCTACAATATTGCGTGGTTCTGGCAATCAGGTTGTCTCACCTCACATAGAATTCATAGCCGAAGAGATCCTTTTTAGGATGAAAATAAAAACACATTAGTTTCTTTTAACGCCGATTCAAACCTGTATAATCGAAAACCTCATATTACATATTGTACTTCCGATCGATCAACTACAGCTATTAATAGTGCCATCAGTAGTAGTAGTAGTAGTAGTAGTAGTAGTAATAATAGTAGTAAGACGCATCTACTACAGAAGTTTTCATAATACATATTGACGTCACATTATTTGTTAGCAGAAAGCGTTTGTTTAGCAGATTCTTGCTTGTAGCTATTCAATCTACTTAGAAGTCTCATTAGTTACAGTTTGAACCTATTCCAGCAGAATTTCATTTCCGATTGTTGGTCATTTGATAGCTCAACCATCATCTTTATGCACGCACTTTCATAGGGAAATACCTAGCTCGTACTCTTTATAGACAACTGTAGCCCAAACTCGTAACTTGTTTTACCTTCCGCTGTGCATCGTGTCGGCAGACAGTTGTTTATTTGGTCGTAGCGTAAGCTCATCTATTTGGATTAGTTGCACCCTTTGGAGAGAAGTACACCTGTGTAGTTATGTATGAACACTACGAAAAATATTCTAAAAACTAAAAGTGTAGCCTGCATTCCACAAAAATGCTAGAACTATCATCATCATCATCACTACTTTAGTCAGTTTAGCAGGCAATACACCCTTTTTCCTTGTACTTGCTATAATATTAAATACAAAACGTAGAAGGTGAAAGGTAGTTCTGAATTTCAACTGAAGTCAAAATACATATTTATTTAGTTTTTTCTTCTCCTCTTACGTTTTTCACTGGCTGAGCGCATTTTTGAACATGTTTTTTAAACACTGAAGGAAAAAGCGTCACTATGCATTAGCAATAATAACAATGGATACATCCACTGCAAATATAAACGAACAAAGTTGAAGCTAATGCAAAACTGCCTGATTATTGAACAGGACGACTATGTTTTTCCTACAAATACCACTCGGCACACTCTTTTTTCTCTTTGCCTTGCTTTATTATTCCCCCGCCTGTCTTGTCTTTAAAATATTTCTGGTGCAAGTGAACCATTACAACGACGGCGGAAGAGAACTTGTAAAAAATGTAAGAAAATAGTGGTAGTAATGCTCAAAGTAGGCATTTTTATTCATTATAAATCCTTTAAAAAGTTTCACAAGGAAAAAACTGAGGAAATTCTGCAAAAATAGAAGACAAGCTGGAGTTTACTTATGTAGAGAAAGTACAATTCTCTGGGAATTCGCTCTCTCTCTCTCTCTCTCTATCTTATCATTTATTAATTGCGCCAGCAGCTCTGCCTGTGCTTGTATCTAGCAGCGGAAAAAATGGTACGGTTCTTACAAATTGATAAAAAGAGAACGGCTGGGATACAGAAACATTTTAACTTGTTTTTTTAATCGATAACGTGGTTTATACTCTGATAAAAAATATAGTCGATGGAAAGTTTTCTTTAATAGAAGTGGGCCGTGTGTTTGCATAAGTTTCTACATTATGCATGTTACCGTTCGGTTCCCTTTTTTACAAGGAGAAAATATGCCACCAAAGTGAGAAAAGGTTTGGCTTTTGGTATCTTTGCTAGCCAGAAAAGCGCAAGTTTTCGCTGTGATGGATAACAACAAACAGTCGTGTCATATTTAATTGATGTTTTTGTTCCATATGATGGCTACGACAGTGCTCCCAGCTCTTCCACTATCTCGAAGGACACGTTGTCAGCCACAATCAATCTTGTGAACTTTTTCCGAGTCATAAAATAAAAAGAGCAGGGAAAGCGGACCGCGTCCATAATTAAATTATGAAGGAAAATATAGAATTGTAATCATACTAGTGATAAATTACGCTGAAAATATTTCTTGTCACTTTATTTCACAGTATTGGAATACGTAAAGCAAACACATTTGGAAATCCGTAATATTGTTACATTGTCTTTATTTGAAGTCAAACAAAAAGCAGACGTGACTTTCAATCAGTAAAAATAGCCGCTTGGACAAGAGAGAGGAGGAAGTGGCGAGAAAGATATCAGGTTGTGTACGCAAACCAAACAGACATATCAAAAAACGAGCAAATGAATAAATGAACAACAGTTTCTCCCTCGTGGATAAACATACAGCTACTAGGAATACCCCACGAGCTCTTGAATTTTATAGTAACGACACGAGTTATTTCATGAAACCACCATTTGGTGTTTGCCGTTTGATTGAGGGGACTGGCAGTGTTTGCCAGTTTACTTTAGTCATCAGAAATAAAGGAATAATACAGAGCATTAAAATTATATGCCAGTAGAAGCGTACTTTCAAGGAGTTTTTTTGCTTAATAATTCAATGCAAAATTTTCTTCTCATGACTCGCCCATTGCCACCTTTTCCTTTAACTTGAATAACTTGATAATACGTTGATAAGAATACTCATCATCATGTATTTTCGAGAGTGAAATTGTGTCGAATTATCCAATCGTTTTTGTGTAGGCATCACGCTAACAGGAAAATAAAGTTCTTAAGCGTCTTAAAAAATGGTAGTTATTTCTGGAACGACAGAAATATTTTCTTGGGCTCACTCACGAAAGAGAAAAAAATGTTTGTTTGATGTTAGTGATTGCTGAATACATACGAAAATAAAATCAGGAAAGTCATAACAAATACCAATAATAATTATAATTTGCATAGTGAAGTTCTGTCCATATCGTGTATAGCCATAGGAACTATGTGCATTAATCTCTCTTAAATAATCACATAAGCTCGTACAAGAAAACAGAGTCAAGAATGGATTTGATTATTGAACTACTTTTTGACCAACCAAATTCAGAGTGCGTAAAGAAATTGTTTTAGAAAAAACGTTTTGACATGTGTACTTGGCATGGGGATAATACTAATATAAACGTGTTTTTGGCACGATATGAAAATAACAATAATTTTATTACTATTAGCTCCACGAAATTATTAGTTGATTGTGCGCCATAAGTAGAGTAATGTTGTAGTAGTGACACTGGAAATGGAATCGCTGCCATAATTCTCCTCAAGCTAATAATAATAATAATATTGTCATCATCACCAGCCGCACATTGAAGCATGACCCTTAATAATGTTACATACATGAAAACTACCAGGCGATTCTTAATGGGGCAATGTGTCTGCACATGGAGACGGTTGTACAAAAATGACGACATAGAGTTTGGCACTGTTTTTTTCATTATTTTATTCCAACACTTTCACTACTTCCACCCATTCCGAAAGGAGTTGGAAAAAAATCTCGTATTTTATATTTTTGACGCCATATACATATCTGGCATGCCCTCCTATTTTATCTTCGTTTGGCATCTAAAGCGCACAATGGAACTGGTGCGTGCTAGTAAGAAATTGGGCTTTTACTCCGCTACTTCCCACCACAATCAGCACCATTATGAGTGCATATTCCAATTCACTTGTAACGTCTTCACATATGTCAGACTTTCCTCATTTCGCAAATACGGCTTCGTCATTGTTACAAATAAAAAAAACCTGCACTGCCCGTAAACAACCATACAAGTGAAAGTTTTCTTCGTGTTGTATAACCAACACTTGTAATTATTTTCTTTAATTACCACATCTAAAGAAACATCAGCATTAAAGCATTCAATGTACGAGAAAATGATGAATAATTACAATACAACTGGGTCGGCATCTTAATATTTTCGACCTCTTACATCTTCCGCCTGAGGACAGAACATGAACAGCTGGAATGGAATGCAAGACGAGTTTTATAAGAAATGTACTTTTCCAGAACGCACGCAAAATCGGTACAAATCTGAACAGCTGGCTGCGTTCAGTTTTTTTTTTTTTTTTAATTTTTTTTGCTGTGTTCCAATTGTGTTTGTAAGACTGCAAGGATATCTGCAAGAGTTTAACTTAGCCTAGTATGCGATATATAAGCATTCCTAACCCATGGATTCTAACGCAATTAAAGCGAAACTTGAGCTATGTACAAAAAATACCAAATTTATCCTTCATCGTGTTTTTTACCACTTTTCGTCTAGAAAACTTTAGTCCAGCGGGCAGGTGGCTCGTATCTTCAACAAAATGCAAGTGACTGCTTTCCATGGGAGCTCATGCATTCATCACGTGATTTTTGAGCTGTTTTTACACTGTCTCTTAGCATCTTTTCCAGTTTTCCGTTCGTTGATTTTTCATTTCAGTGTCAGAGAGGATTCAGTCTAGACAAGTCATGTCTAATTAAAAAAGAAATCTAATCCTACACATTTTGGATAGTATGCACGCACAATCCTGCAAAACATACTTAAGTGAAAGTTTGGCGACAGATGCAAATTTCTGTGACGTGAGTAGCGCGCGGTTGCATGTTCATTCAGCATTTCTCCTCGACGTCTCGTCGACTTCCTCTGCCTTTCTTTCTACTTTCCCTTTTAATAAGTGATTTTTCATTCAGCATGTGTAATTTTGCAACTTTCAATTTTTACACGTCCTGCATCTATTTCCTTACGAAGAAATTACAGAAAATGGTATAATATTGTGTATCGTTTCAATCAACGCATACACCCCTTTGCAAAACTCTTTTTCGGGCAAAAATGGTAAATACGCTTTTCCCTTTTTATTGTGCCAAGAAATCACAATTCTCCCTAATCACTTGCAAGAGGCGGGATAGCAGTTGCAAAAAAAGGAGGAATATTTTTGCGGACAAAAAACTTTTCCAGACAAAAAATCATCTGAGTCAGACATTTGCCTATTGTTTAACACTATTTTCTCTTTTACTGTTATACTTTTTTCGCGGGCTATTAACAATGACACAGAAAAAGTACACCCGAGAAATGAGTCAGCACTACAAAGCTAACTGGTATTCTTTTCATTTGGACCTGCTCAGAATTCCTGAGTCCATTTTTCCTTTTGAATAGTTCTACGATCTGCCGAGAACAATAGTTAATAGTTATTTTTTGTTCAACTTCTGGTTATAGTCATCTAATAACCGCACGCTTCAAACATCTACAAACCAATTCCAAATTGCCTACACACAACAGTAAATTTGATTTTCATGCCTGTGAAAAAAAAAATCTTTCGTTGTTGCAAAACTATTATCATCTTCCTTTTCGTCATTTTTCTCCTGGAGCTCAACTTGATAAAAAATACCGAACAGGACGAAACTTGATTAACGTATTTTATGTATGTGACCGCTGTTGCTTGCCGTTTCATAGTAATTAGTTTTCCGACCGGCTGTGAGGAAAAATGGAATCTAATGATTGTCAAATGCTCCTAACAATATGCACACATCACCAGTCTTTCTCGTAAATGGACGATCTCCAACAACGACACGCAACACACTTTTAGAGCAATGGGACTCTATGCTCGGATGCCCTTTTCTGTTGTTGCAGTGGCAGTTCATATGCATCCGCAAAATGAACCTCTGTTAATTTTTTTTACACTGCATTCATGTATATTTCAAAAACACATTTCCAGAGAGTTCGAAATCAGCGTGCTATCTTAAACCTGCTTTTTAGAATCTGTTTCCGACAAAAATGAAAACAAATGCTAATTGCAAAGTAAGCTCCAGTCTCTCCAGCCATTTTGCAACGGGCTCTTTCTTAGAGTAGTTCTACAAGATTGATAATTTTGTTTTTTAGCGGTGTCTTTAGCTACGAAAAAAATACCTACAGGTTTGCCAATCATTATATATTAGTTTCTCCCAGAAAACAGTTAAGTTTATTGTACAACTGTGAACAGCGTTTAGTTGTTTGTACCGTGAGGTTGGAAAATGTATTCCTTAATTATTGTTTTTAGGGACAATGTAATGCAGCAGTCGTTCATTATATTCTAAGAAAGCTACATGTTCCACTGGTCATGTGTGTGGGGAGAGCTGTAGAGAAAAATAATGTGTAGTATTAAATTATTCCTTTCAAACACGGCATGCTCCGTCTTGCATTCAACCACAAAACCCTAGCCATTATGTCCAAAAGAGTGAGCAAATTCGGTTATTCTAGTTGTAGCTATGTGGTGATTGTATACTTGCAGTTGTGCGCTTTCGGGATATTTTTGTCATAATTATAATTACTAAAGAGAAAACACAAAACTAATTTTCTACTGGGCCCATGTTCGCACCATGCGAAAAATACATTTCGCTAATAATTCACAAATTCTGACTATGTGTGGGGTATCATGATTTATCTTCCATAGAGCCATGAACACTAAAAACTGGTCGTCGCTTAAAAACATCGAAAAAGGAATAAAAATCCTCCGTCCCAATAAACTGGATCAGGTTAACCCTTTGTTCCCACCAAGCTTACATCCTTTTGTATAGAAAGTCACCAGGGTGCTATTCCCAAACTGTCCATGGCAAAAAGTGTATCCCAGCTACAAACCCTACAACAACCCAAGTAATTTCGAAAATCCCCAGCTGTATCAGAACGATAACTACACAGTCACGAGACCGTATCACGACAATATTTCTTTTATTCTGGTCGTTCCTCTCTTATTTATGAGAATGTCGCGTATTTAAAGTATTTATTCTTTAAATAGAATCCTTGTCTTTTATATTGGCCACAATCACAAGGCATTGACTCCTGTTTAAACCCCCTTGGTTTTAGTCCTTAAAAACTCAGGTCCCCTAAATACTTAGATTGTCATACCAGCTTGTGCAAATGCATCACAATATTATGCAATGCCTCCTTTGAAAACTATTTATGCTTCTATGTTCTTTAAATTTTTAGCCATTACAAAAAAAAACTACGTAGGATTTTTTTATTCTAAAAACAATAATCGGAAAAGTTTGTAGATAACATTTCCTAATGGTTAACCAACGTACTGCATAATCATATAACATTTTTATAAGCTTCGGTGTCACATCTTTCTGAGTCATATTGCTCCTATATATAGGAATGAATGTACAGGAGTGGACGTTTTGAAAATATTCATTTTCTTTGAAATGCAGTTGAAATGGAATATAATATATATATATATGAATATTTTCTCAAGAGTAGCAGCAGCTCGGTTGGATTTTTTTTGGGGTGACTCACCATCAGCAGCAGTGCTGCCATTCGAATGTTTACCCAAGTGCACGGGTACGTCCTGTCCTCCCTATCATGACGACAACGACTATTCTTCAGATCCACATAGCTTTAATGTTTCCTGAACCACTGTAGTTAAAATTTTAAGAGGCCTCTGCTATTAGAAAATACCGTTTTCAGTGGTGGGAGGGAAAAGCCCCTGTGTATTATTTTATTACTATCGTAAGTGTTCACTTGCTTAAGCAAAATGAAAAGAGATTCATGCATTTATGTACATAATGACACCATCATTACAGTCTTTCCAGATCTCTCGCATAATAATGCAAAATAGCCGAGCAATGTTTCATAAAGAGTTAACCAGCTTTGTTTTCTAAAATGGAATACCGACTGTAACGAGCTCCATCTTACTCAAGAAAGTAGGTGGACGGTATAAAGGATTGTAGAGGCAGTCGTTCCTTTTAAAATCATTGCTAGGCTACAAGACGCTTTAGGTTTCAAAAGAGAAAAATTGCTACGAGGACATTAATAACAGGAACAACAATGAAACTAAGGATAGCCAACGTGTGGAGAAAATGAGCTTTAAAGCTAATTCTTGGACGAAAAAAAATCCGTCTAATTTTCAGCCTCCTTTTTGCAAACTTCTTCAATGGATACATCAACAATATTTTCCAAGAAAGGCTATTTAGTATTTCCACGTCCTATTGTTGCTCTCCCCACACTCCTTTCAAAACAATTTGGTTTGAAGACGTTAAGATGAAAAGAGAGAAAGTGGAAGGGAGCACAATAGAAATATGGCACAGAAGGTGGTGGTGGTTGAATAAAGTCTTCCAACTGGGTGGTATAATAGTAACAATAAACGACTACTGCTCCTGGGAAATGTAGAGAACGATGGGAAAGAAACGGTGGTCGGAGTGATGCTTTTGGTGTTGTTCACAATGATGCTGTTGACGTTTATCGCAATCATAATTATGATGACGCGTTTTGGGTGGATGCTTGAAGGGAAAGGACAGCATATAGTTGGTACTTTTTGGAAATATTAGAACAATAACATTCGTACATTTAATTTTTGCGCAGTTCCAGCCTAGAAACATTTCAGTGAGAGAGAAGATATCTTCAGTGCTTGTTGTTCGGGTGTTGTTATGAAATAAGCTTTATGAATCGATGCCCTTGTCGAAAATAGGTTGTTATTACCTTATCGACCCAAACTTTTTATCTTTGTTGTTTTCCCACTGCTCCCTTTTATTCAAAGATTACACTTTTAAAACAAAATACAACAAATTTCCGTTTCACACCCCACAGCCAGTGAGATCATGCAACGTATGGGAAAAGTGCATATTTTTCCCATTCATTTATTTCTTCACTAAAAGCTCTGTCACTTCTTAAGTGTGTATGTGAGGATGAGAGTACATCCCTGATTTCTTTGCCTGACATTTGACATATGAGACTCATTAAAAGAGCACGACACAAAAATATGTCAGCAGTGTCGGAAAACTAATGAAGGTTGTCAAGCTGGAGAAGAAATGAAGTGCGTTGGGTACAAAAAAAGAGACGCTGATCATACCCTCGAAATCTTAAAAACTGGATACATCATCAACTTCAGGAAGTACTCTACTAGCAAGATGTCTTCATTTTTTTCAGTGAAACTAAGCTGTATACGAAAAATAAACTTACAACTCTTCTACAATTTGCGTCCCGCAGCCGGAGAAAATGTTTAAGTGGAATTTATTCGTGCTGATCCGTGTGAAATGAAGAGATTCGCCACAAAATTTCAACCAGCAGAGCAAACGTACCATGTCGTTGTGCGTGCATGCACTAAACCCCCTCATCCCTGATCCTGCACACTCACCAACTTTTTTAAATGCTAGCAGCTCAGTCATTATTAATTAGAATGAGACAACCGTACACAAGTAATGATGATGAGAGTTTTGTTGTCTGGGACAAATATATCGATATAACAGTACTGATGAATCAGCTACTGCAACGCCATGATTACTATTGAAGAGCTCTCCCAAAAAATTGTGCCCCTTCTCTCAGGAGAAATGAGATGCTCCACTTTAAAAAAAAATGTTCTATTACACCCTCGTCAACTTTTTCAGCTTATTGTTATCATCATTTCTGATTATATACGTTTGTGAGCAATTAAAACATGGAGATGTTCATGGCGATGAAAAGTTTCATTATCGTCCTCGTCAATATCATCTCTATATGTATTATGAAACAAAAAACTCATTCCTTGCCAAAACGAGAGTGTAAGGGCAGAGTAAAATCATAAGTTTTTACTATTGATGAAAATGATGATTAGAATGTCAAGTTTTGGGTTTTTCACCCTCTCACTGTCGCATCGTTGTCACGATTCATTTGCATGCATCTTAGTGATTACTAAACACACTGTTACACTTTCATTAATGACAAACTTTTTCGTTGAGAGGTACATATACTTTTATAATTATCACGACAGATGATTTGCCATGCTCATAATATTTCGACTCCAGACTATTCTTACATTTTAGCAAGATTGAAGCTATAACTATACGAATGGAAGGAGAACAGGTACAAATAATCATTGCAATTTTATGTCAATCTTTACAACGAATTAAAACCTTAATTTTTGCAATGGCAAGTACTTTTTCCAAATGTGTGCTTGTTAAACGTGAGTAAATGTACAAATTAGTTTGACATTGCCTCTTACAAAACCTATCCAAGTTGTTATGGAAGTTTCTGATAGCACAAGTGATGAGGAAAAAAAATTGGCGATCTATAAGGATAAGGAGGGCGTTCTCAAAAAAGCAATTACGTACTTCCCTCCCGTTTCTAGACAGGCAATTCATGAATAATGAAACACTTGCATGCATTAACTTTCTGCACATTGCTTGCCAGCAAGCTGTAAATTATAACTATGTATATAAAAATTCTGGAGACTTTTAGCGGTTACAAGTTTGTTTTTGAAAAAAAACGTTGCACATCATGTCATGCATGACGAGCAACCTGGCATGAATGACAACATCTGGTGAAACGAAAAAGGAGCACACTGACATAAACTAAGTCAGAGTTAATGCTTGGACGTGTGCTTAGTGATGGAAGCACAAGCTCTTGAATTAATTGTAGAAGAGTAGACGAAGGAGTACGTAGTAGTAAAAATATAGTGTAATTACATAATGACATTGTAAGACCAGTTCATCCACCCATGAGGAAACACCGTGACTGCTGGCACTACGGGACTGTCTAAATGTTCTGGTTTTTGTGTAGATTTTTTCTCGCAAGACAATAAATCCACGCGAAGAAAGTATCTTGAAGGCAACCGAGAAGAAATGATGAGGCAAAACATGCAGAAGGAAAAGAGAGCGGAATCCTTCTGAAAGACTTCACTGGATGTTTGCAGAGCTACTAAAACTGAGTTGAATTTGCGGTTACGAGTGTGTACGACCTGATATTTACAAGCCAAGTTTTTTTTTCTTATCGCGTCCAAAAGTTCACTTTTTCGGATGGTTTTTCAGTTGATTTTCTCACCATGCATCCATCTATCAATCCCTATGCAGCGACCATCTATCTTATTTTATTTACTTTTAAGTCCTTCTTATGATAATAGGAAGAGTCGAGAAAAAACGAAGAAAACAAGGCCAAGTCAGACCAAAACGTTTGATATTCTTAACCCGTATTATATACAATTCCAGACAAGCAGGCCATGCCACAGCTGCAATTTGTTCCACAATAATTAATCCTGACAGAGAGGAATTAGAACGAATTAATTTATTAACTTAATGGTGAAAACATAGAGAAAGTAAAGAAGAGAAAACCGTCATGGTTCATCAACCCAGACAATTTTTGACGAAAAAAATCTAGAAAAACTGCGAAACATACTAATGGCTTATATGCTGACAATAGTTTGTATTTTGCTTTTTTCGTGGCTTTTTGGCCCTCTAAATTAAATACTGGTAACCCCCCACAAAATTACCAAAGTCCCTTCCAGTTTATTTATTTATTTATATTACTATTGTTATTATATGTCCACAAATGACATATGTAGCAAGTGCACAAAGATTTAGCAATGACCTGGTCAACAAGTAACAAGCCGTTTTCACTTCTCATTGCAGGCTGCAGTGATGAAAATTGGAAACCATGAAAAACTGTAGAAGATGCATTCATTACAACAGTGCTTTGATCATTTAAATACGAACGTTGATACGGGCACATTCGTGGACGCGTTAAAAAAAGTAGAATCCAGGCAAGCCGTCGGCGCCCCGGCACCAGACGCCTGCGAAGCCAGATCACACGAAGGACTATCATTTCCTAGTGTATGTACTGTTTTATACGCAATCTACCTTTTTTCAAGTAATATGTAAGCCATAAATAGAACACGCCTGTTTCATCGTATTTGTTCATTCAGTTCCTTTTCTTCGTTTTCCAGTGGATCAATACTAGCTTCGACAAAACTATATCACGAGCACATTTCTTTCTTTTTATTCAACCACCAGAACCACATCACCATGTTTAAGAAAAAAAAGTTGACTCATCTCAGACTCTCTACTAGTCTACTTTTTTATGCAAAAAACGAAACCAGTTTTCGATACGTGAGCATTACTATATACTCGAGGAGGTCATGACGAGGTACATAGCCAAAACCCTGTCCTACGTATTCTCATACCAATGCAAAGATTCTCACTATTTTCTCTTTTCCTTTAAACTTACTATGCGTATCGCTGTAGAAATTGAACAAAATTCCTTTCTTTCTTTCCTCGCAAATGCTGTTGCTTCATACTTTCTCGCGGTCTATTCTTAGAACGAAAACCGAGAGAGCAACCAGCCAAAAATCGTCTGCATAATATCGGGTAGAGTAAGGCGTTTTCGTCTCCAGGAAAAACACAGAATATACCTACTCGGAGCCGATGACCGTTTTTGTAATGAGTTTTTACTATCTTAGAGCCGAAGTGAAAAAGAATGGAAGATTTTCTATTTTCTTAGCAATTTTTATCTTCCTACTATATGTTTCCTAGGGTAAAATTATTGTTGCTATTAGCTAATACCATTATTATGGAGCATTCCGTAGACTTCTCCTTTTATTGTAGGAAAGACTCTGATGTGACGTTGTGGACAATGTTTCTATGCTTACTTTCTTGTTGTCATCTTTATTGTAATCATAAAAAGGAAGTTGCGAAAGAAAATAGTAAAGAGTGTTGTGATCTAAAGTAAAATAAAGCTGTATATAGTTTTAAGACAAAAGAAAAAATATGACAGAGATACTACCAACATGGATTTTCATTGTTTCTTTCGCTTACTGCAGTGGCAAGGCATCATCAGTTGTTTCTAATTTCAATAACATAAAACACAGCTGTGGAAGCCAGAAAATGAACTTGTGTCCGGTGCTGTTTCGTGATGGTAGTCAGCTCAGGTCCATACCTAAAGTATGTGTGTTTGCGTGTGTTTTGTAATATGACCACATTGCTACGGAGTCTTTAAAATGGGTTTGGCCACACTCGCACACAAGTTTACCGCAATGTGCCAGCCGCGCGGTGAAAGCGGTGTGTTTTCAGAGCAATGCTTTTCTTGAAAGCATTATTGCAATTTCTGCCATCCTATTATTAGGTAGAGAGAGAATTAAATAGAGTATTACGTAAGTCGTGGAATAGTAGTGGTTGTGAGCGATTAGTCTGCAAAGGAGTAGTACACCGAACTGATGATAACGATGATGTAGTTGTGGCAGAAGAGAAAGAAAATGTCTCGGACAGATAGGAGCCAAACACGATAGTATGCGTGCTTTCGCAATATACTGAGAAACAAGTAAAACAGCCCGAAAAGGATCGGTTCAGAAGAAAAACTGACCATCCATCATTGCCGAAACGTTACTGCACAGCAACATTCTGCTTAAAAGAAATTTGTGAAGCTATTCCAGAATGTACGATTTCTGGAATTCTGGAGCAAGTGATTTCCATGTCAATATTTTCTACGGTTTTTCGGGATCGCCGACTCAGCTTTATGCTCATCCGATAGTATAATTGGAGCCTTGTCGCCAGGACTAATTATAGTTCAAAAATGTTGTAAGAAGACTTGGTATTTTAGTTACAACTTTGGTAGCTAAAAGAAAATTGCTACATTTTTGTTTTGGCGACGCCAGTCTTTAAATTTAGGATATGACTACTTTACCCAGGAAAATGAAATGATAAAAAATAACTTGAAAAACTGTTAGAAAAGGTTTAGCCTAACGTCTTTCTTTATTATCTCTCTGGAGAAAACCCACATATTTCCGATTCCCTTTTTCGCTCGCATTCTTCCGGCTTTCTCAAAAGTTTTAAAGTACAATCTCAAATTACTCTCATTTTCCTCTATAATGATGTAATTGTGTATCCATTTTCATTTTCCAGTTTTGTTCCCATTTCTTCAACCCCCACGACTTACCCATTCCTTTTACGTAATCGAAAGGCTTCCGGGAAATATCTCGAAGTACTTTATCTCAATAAATGAAAGTTACACTAAATCTTATATCCCTTCCCAAATAAATGGTTGAATTTGCCGTTTTTAACCATACACCTAAACTGTTTCTTCGTTAGAAGCCGATTCATTTTGAGTGGCTTAATTAGCTGGGCATATTGCATGTAAATTATTATTAGTAATGCATTCCATTCGAAACGCTGCATCAGCAGAATGAAATTGAGAACGAGCGAGGCTAAACTTAAAACAATCCATTGTTCGTGCGACACAGACGGGGAAATGCAAAGATGTTGGTAGCTTAGAAGTAGTATCGTAATAAAAACAAATGCGTTTATCATTCTGCTAGTGTCATTTCTCAAATCACTGGCTTCCAAAGCTATAAGGGCACGTTAAAATTGCTAATATGTTGAATACGCAATACACGATTGTACTCTTGTGCAAGTAGCGGTAACCTTTTTGAAACTTCATTGGATGAATGATAAATGCGCAATGTATGTTACCGGTATGAACATGTACTATGTGGAAGATGAAAATAAACTATATATTTCTTTTTCTTCCAGGCAACAACTCTGACTGTCACTGTTCTCTTCTTGAGACGTATATTCCTTCTTCTTTAGTCGCTCTCGCTCCCAATATTTCACAAATGAATGAACTTGACTCATTTAGTGCAAGATCAGCAGGAGGAGTAGTACTAAAAAAGGAGCATCAATATCCGCACACTCAACTTTCTCTCTGGAGTGATTCACTCCTGGTTCTACTTCAACCAGCATGATTACCTTTGCCACTTCTTGAAGAAAATGTAATGAAAATGAAGGAGTTTCTTTTTGATAGCGGTGGCGTTGGAGGAGGGTAGGGGAGGGGAAGGAAGTGAAAGACAACAGTCGTCTGGCACAAGTAGTAGATGAGATGCCACTTTCAGTTTAACAATGTGTTTCAAGTAAAAAAAAAGTAGAAAGCAAGATGTTGTTTGGTGTGGTAAACTACCTAAAGAAAAGAAAATTGTGAGGGAAAATTAACGAAGGAGTGGAGAAAAAGCAAAGTGCAACATTTCATGTTAGGTTCATTGACAAAAAGAAAAACAACTGATGCGGACTAGGTACTACTCGAAGAAAAAGTAGAGTCTGCATTTGATTCGTTTCTTAATTGAACCGATATTCCTGCAAATGGATGAGGTAGTCATGGGACCCAGGCTATAACAACATATTACTTTTCCTCTTATTTCTTCTACTTTCTTACTTTCTCTCTTCATCTCTTGCTGCTACCGATGTAGTAATGAATGATATCCAATATCCATTTTGTTTCATTTCCCGAGAAAAACACGATTCAGTTACGTTCGCCTACCTGACGTCGTTATTCGATGCTCACTCGAAAAGATTAATCCACTTGAAATGAAAGCAATACAACCACAATGTAAAAAGAAGTGACCACTGAAGAAAAAAACTAGCTTGCGTCTTTCCAACCAACTTGATTAAAACCCCTCGTGAAAATTTATTCCCCATAATTTATCAAAACGAACGCGGAAGAAAACAATCACTGTTCCGGTACAAGTCTTGAATTTTATTTTGCTCTGTGAGAATACCATGAAATATCCAGCTCAGTTTGGAGAGGAAAAATGAAAGTGGTAAGTTTTTCTATGGCAGAGTTTTCCATGATTATATTTTGTGTGATAGATGAAACGAACGAGGATGTCAATACTTTGATGACGAAAGCCAAAAAACAAAACTATTATGCCATCATTGAGCCAGGACAAAGACAAAAAGAATCAATATTATTGTCGCCCTATGCGTGCACTCACGACGTAGAAGAAATAAATGACAGTGACAGTCTCTCTGTTAATCCACACCCTTTTTGTTTCTAGTTCGTAAAGAAAAAAAACCTCATACGCATGCTATTGTTTGTGCTCATTTCATGCATTTATATACCTCATCTTTTAAGTACGATCAGATATGTTGTTTTCAAGACATCGACAAAAAGAGAGAAAAGAAAAATAGAAAGAGTATCCGTTTGTGTTCCGTCGGAAAGCAAATAGATGCAGTCAAGATATTTTTCATCATCGAATTGCTACAACTTTGTTTTCTGATGGAATAAAAGTGCATCGAAACCGTTTTCATTTTCTCCTTCTGGTCCACGCGACTTTTTTTTATTCTGAGGGTATTTAGTTTCTTTACAGTAAAAAGTATTGTCTCTTGTTGCTATTCTTTTTCGTTCCTTTTTCAAACTTCGAAGTCTCTGTTCATTCAAACGGCAGTGAAAAAATTACCAAAAAAAGAAAACCGATCAATTTCACTTGCGTTTTCACTGTATTTTTTTGGGAAAAAAGTTTACGGCAAAAGATCATAAGTTGGGTTTTGGAGTAACGACTTGCTCATATTCTATGCGCCTATCTGTGTAACCATTTGTCGAAAGCAGTTTAAGTGAAAATTTGGGAAAAAGCAAACACGAAAAAGTTTTTTATTCTCCTGAAAAGAAGGCTCGATACGGCTTACAATGTCACAAGGGAAAAACAAAATGTTTCATCGACTTGTTCTACTCTTGTCTTTTGTATACATACTATGAAAAATCTTACAGAAAAAATAAACCTAGATTTAATATGTTTACAATCGGTTTTATCTTCTATCAAACTTTCTTTTAAAGAAATGTTATATAGAATGTTACAGTTGCTCCAACCATTGCAAACAAAATGTGTACGGGCTTTGAGAGACTGCAGCGGACTAATTTTTTCCCAACAGAAATTATAAATTCTAGAAAAAGTTTTGAGGAAAAGTTTTCCTCTGCCATGATATAATCTTGGAAAAACCGTATCATTTTGGAGAAAGCACGCATGTATCCACTATTTCTAATCATTTTGAAGGATTGTAGCATAACCCAAAAGTTTCCGAAACTTCAAACATATTCCCAAAATAGATTGATCCACCCGCTCTTCTGTCTTCTAATCCAACTTTCTTCTTCAATTTTTACAGGAATTATCCATATCAGTATCATCATCGCCCTTGTGCACTTGTTTTCAACGAAAAAAAAATTCAAGTTGAGAACTCAGAGGAACACACACAGAAGAAAAAAAACTAAAATAAAAGTGACCAGACTGCCGCGAAATGATAGGAATAAAAGAGAACGGAAAGTAGGAGGGAGAATTCCCCTTTGCAGAAAAGAACAAACTTTTTTTTACTGTTTCTCAAGCTTTGCCTTTATTAGTGCGTTTGTTATTACCAAGAAACTTTCTATACTCTTATTTGTAAATATGTGCGTGTCCTCGTGTTTTTTCTTCAATATCTGTCACACAAGCTGCAATTGGGGGTCTCTACTTCCTCATTTCCTAAGAACTGGATCCCACTGCTAACACTATTAACAAAATTATTATTATCTTCGTCATTATTACTCTCCTCATGGGTGGTCGTCTTATCACCAAACAACCGGACGGAAGAAAATAAAAACGAAGGAGGGAAAGAAAAAGATTGTAGTTAACTAGAGAGGAATTGAAGGAGTGATACGGTAATAATGGCAGCAATAATAAGTTTTGTACAGTGAAAGAATGGCCATTCTGAACATAGGTATTTTCACAAATGATCATAAGAAAGCGAACAAACCAATATGAAGTAATAATTTATCAAACAGTACGGCTGACTAGAAAACTTAGGGGAGCCGGGAAATAAATAATTAAAATGGATTGAGGGTAAAAAAATGAAAAGAATTATGACAATGAATAAAGCATTTCAAGTAAGACTTCAAACTTTTAGTTGCTTATTTTCTTTCACAGGGGATTGTTATTGAAGTCGTATCTAACGGCATTTAAATCGCTTCCAGATCGGCTCACCTTTATCAGGGAGCAGACAAGTTCCTATATCCTAGGCAATAATGAAAACTAGAAAGATAGTAGCAGTTGGAGCAATTTTCTTTCAAAAAGTTTCCTCACTTTTTTTCCAGGTGACTTATTAAATAGGATGGAGAAAAGTAGCATTATGGCGATGTTCGTGGAAAATATTTTATGTTGAAGTCAATAAGCAAACAAAATCCTTTCTCGTAGAAAACTGCTACAGCTTTGATTTTTTAAATGGATCGCATCTCAATAAAGTAGATAAAATATTACTTTTATTCCTCATCACTAAGCGTTCAAACCTTAGTTGTTAGGTAAAACATCATTTTCTGTTACAAACTGTCGCCAAGGAAAAGTTCATACGCAAGTAAGCTCTTCCTCTAACAGTCAAACAAGCTCGTTATCAAATTTTGTCATCGAATAGGGCACCATTTTCAGATTGTAAGCCACCCGCGAGCAGCTCTTCCTGGCCACAAGTTATTGTCACCAACTAAAATGCAACAGTCCTTCAGATTTACTTTCATTTCCGCTTTCATTTTCATTCAACTTGTACTACATTTCTTTACGAATGCATAAAAATGTCAGATGGTGTTGATTTTCTCGAGTTGTTAAAAACACTGGCGCAATAAATAAAAATCTTATCTTACAATTTATTTTTATCATTGTTTTTGAATGTGTGTATAGTTTGAAACAATATTACGCAGTCACCAGTTGTCTTGCTTTTTTTGCTTTAGGAAATAAGTAAAGGACAATCTTAAACATCAGGATAAAACAATAGTAACACTATGCTTACAAAGACTTCATTTTTATCCACTATGTTTTTTTTCGCAGAAAAACTTTAAGATATAAAAGAATCACCCTGGATTGTGATAATATTTCTTCTTCGTCTATTCTGTTTTCTTTCCATTTTCATGCCGCTAAAGCAAACAATAGTAGTAAAAAGTTGAGTTTAGTTACGAAATACGCATTTACTATAACTTTTACTCTAACAAAAAAACAACATCCTGTAAGAAGCATTATTCAGCCTCCTTCAGCTGAACTTGTATTGCCAAGCCGGCTGGGTGAAAGTTAGCACAACTAGACCATATTTCCATACATTCTTTTAAGACTAGAAACTAGAATATCCCGCGTAGTTTTTGAATACATGCATATCTTAAGCGTAATCAGGCTGTTCGGAAACTAAAATAATAAAAGATGTGTTTCAAAATTAAATTTTTTCACTCGACGCTGAGAAGTGTGAATGGGAACGAATATACTTTCCATCATGAGAGCGATGATAGTGATACTTGCCAATGTGCATTTTAGCTTAAAAACGGCATGTGACACAAGGATGCCATTATGTTTGTGCGTTTCCCCTCGCTCATATTAGTTTTCACTAACAATAGTGTAATTTAATAGCGTTTTTATACGGGGAGACAAAGTTATTGAACATTTAAAAAACGGATACACACCGCTTCATTCTCAAAAAGTGTTTTAGACTTTTGTACCGTATACGACGCATTGATCAACGAAGCCAGTGAAAGAAGGACGACATTCTGGCGTTGCGAATGATAGCTACAATGAAAGTTGTGCACATGAACTAGTAAATATCCAAGAGGTTTTTCTGAGCTGAACAGAGAAAAAAAACAGGAATAAATTTTCATACTAGCCTCACTTATAATATTGCCACCTCTTTTTTTCTTGGTTTGCTCTTTGCCGTTTCAACTTCTCCAGTTAGTTGTGAAGGCGCATGGAGGGCAAGGATAAGATGACGAAGAAAAGGAAAATGGTTTTAAAATGGAAATGAATCTCATTGGAAATGGTATTGTATGTTGAACAACGTGTATGGTTAGGAGAAAGTAAGTACATTTTTGGATTCGGCTGACGACATTTTATATCATATTTATCATTTAAAAACCATCAAACCTGTAGTGATAGCGGTGAATATATTAATGTATCAAGGGGAAGGGTGAAATAAATGTTGATACACGGAAAGATATTGTTACTTTTACTTATTTTTATTTTTGTTAAAGATCCGAACACAGAAAATAATGGCAAGCAATGATCACAATCACCGCCGTGACACAGGACCGCTTGGAGAAACCGTGATCTCTCTGTGTATCTTGAAAAAGCATGGTAAAGGGTAGAAGTCATTATTTCACAGATAGGAATAATAATAATGTTGAAAAGGAAGGGAAAGCAGTATTATGTTCCATAATATATATTTTCAATATGGTTTGCTTTGTTATCTCTGCCTTTTGGTAGGGTGGATGCAAAAAAACCTGTATAGGCATTTTTTGTTTACTTAACGCTCACTAAACACAAAAACTCGGGAGAGGGATAATGATATCTGCGATTATAATAATAGGGTAAATACGATGGAGAGAAAATAAAGAGAGGACTTTTGTGGGGAACTAAGGGGGATATTAGAGCGCGATTCTGTATAATTTTCAATTTTTTTCTATGATACCTGCCATGATTAAGGCAGCAGCAGGAGTTCCTTTTCTGAAACGTTAGTCATTTATTTTGGTCAATGTGTTGAAGACGTAAAAAGGAAAGGTGAAACTGGAACGGAGTGAAACGATCATTAAATTTTCAGGCTGTTTGAATTCTCCAAGTGGTGACCATCGTAATCCTACAAACACCGGTTAATGGCAATGACCTGAATGGGTTTTTTTTCAGGAGAAAAAGTGTGCTAAAGTACAGTTTTCATTTTACTTCAACTTTATACAATTACAAGAGGAATCTACAAAACTACCAAGAGTCTAGAGTAATCATCAAAGTCGAGTGAACTTTGAAAAGGTGCCCAAATTAGTGTAAACATCAAAAACAACTATTGCAATTATATATCTCATTTGTGTCAAGTAGCTTCCTACTTTTCTTGGACACATGGCCATCTAAACACCCAAAAAAATTGCTAGCTCTTTCATACTTACGAAGGCTTTGGAATTTTCCTCTTTCTTGCGTAGATTTCTAGTATTTACCAAGTAGGTAAACATACGTCTGCATTGCATTGCGTAATCCGATTAACTTGGAACTGAGTATCTACAAAGATTATAATCAGAAATAAGTACCTCGACACTAGACACTCCCAGTAGCTATTTCATTTCGGTTTAGTGTTCGCTAAAGTGAATTCCTATGTAAACGATGTTCTTATTCCAACCCTTTCTTAAAAAAAGAATTTTTCCCCATAACATTTTGATTTTTATCATCAATTTGTAAACTTCCGAGTGATTCATTTCAATGTCCATCTCATTTTCATATAGCACCGTCGATCATTCAAATAGCGATTCAATCAGTCAGGGAATCAATACCAGTCAATCAGGAAGTCAGAAAAGGAGCAGGACAAGAAAAACCTTTTCGTTTGCTTCAATTTTTTTCTCCCTGAGTTCATACAAAATGGCCAGGCTACTTAGACCAAAACTCCGTTTTTGGTTGAATTGCAAACAACCTCCCCATGAAAAAGCAAACGAAGAAAATAAAGTAATCTCAGTTCTTCATCAATCTGATATCCTCACGACATGCTCGATGATGACGGCCAGAAAAAGATTGATATATTTTTTTTCCTTCTTAAGATTCCATTTCTACAGTCGACCAGCAGAATAGCCCACAAAAAAACCAATAACTTTTTCCATGTCACTAGATTGCTCACACTTTTTTTCGTTCAATTCAAAATCTAGGTGGCAGCGGTGGATTTAGCTGCAGCTGTGCTCTAAATGTAAACCTACTTCTTATATTTTCTTGGCTCCTCCAGTTTGTGAAGTTGCATATGGAGATTTCCATACTTAATGGATATAAGGTTAACCTCGGAACAACATATCGTGAGCTGAAAGAGGGGTTGACTTTATCAAGAAAAAAAGGACATGGGAAGGAAGATGGGCGTGATGCCAGAGTGTCAACCAGATCTTGATGAATTACACTTGATATGCTCCTTCATTCTTTTTGATGCACCGTGTGTGCTATCAGAAAACATAAAGTTCTACGGACACCAAGGAATGTGATCTCTTCTTTTCATATTATATTATTTTCTATTCATACTGCATAATTTTTTTCGGTGTGGGTAAAAAAACGGATGTGTGGTAACGAAACAATTTCCATTCAACAAGAACGAGCGACATCAGTCTGACACGATGCCCAACTGAGCCCGTCTTTCTGTCTTGCCGTCTTTTATAATAAAAACATGTCCATTTTCTGTCACGAAAATAAAAAATAGTGTATCCAAAGACAAGACTCATTTCACAAACTCATTTGCTTGGAATCTGTCGCCCAAAACAAAAACCATTTTGCTTGTCAGTCAGCGCGGGAAGCGGGCAGTTTTTTCGTTTCGTACATTTTTATTCATAACTAGCCTCTCATTATGCTCTCCTATTATCACTTGGACTCTTTCTGCGCCAAAATTTGGCGACAGATTTTACATACAAATTTAAATATTGGAATTCTTCGTCAAATCTATCATTTGGCATGCGTTCTTGGTCACCAAACAATCCAATTTCCTGCCAACCTAGTTTGTTATTTAAATCCTCCTAAATGCCCAACTAGAAGCAAAAAAAACTTTAATTTTGTTCATGTAATAAGTTTCCAACAATTCTAAGTAAATCGAGAATGCATACTGCATCTGTCACTCCAACTGATTGGTAACCGCCTACTCTTACAGTTTGCTGTTAAAACTTCCAAGTTATTCGAACGGCCGATCAAGCACGCACTGCCAAAGGGTATTTGTACTAACCCAGAAGTGATGCAAATGTCATCATGAAACACGCGCTCTCAAAGATCACTAGTTGTTATATGCTGGTTTTTTTTCATTCCTGACAGAAAAGCAATTGCGACAAAAAAAACCCACATGAAAAAAACGCGTCAACCCATCAGGAGAAAAACTGTCATCTTTTTCGTTCAATACGTCGTGCGTTCATGATCCCCGTTTTTCAGCTTCACTTTTTCAAGCTGTTTCTAAAACAGAGCGTAATGAGGTTGAGCTGTGATTCACAACAACTTCTTGTTTTGTAACAACACCATACAAAATGATGAGAGCGCTGAACTGGTGCATGGCAGATTCTCTCAAAATTTGTGTGTATGTGCTTTTGACATACGTAGAAAAAAATGCTATTATTTTTCTCCCCTTTTAACCCATACGAAAGTTGAGACTACGCACATATATCACTCTGCCCTTCCTATACACTCATCCGTAACTTAAAAAGTTGACTTAAATTTGTGTATAAATACCAGCAAGAGAAATCCATTAAAGTAGCAACTTAACAATTTCAATTTTCGTCTAATACTACAGAATCCACCCTTCGTTTATGCTACAAGTGTACCACATTCACTTTGAACACGGATTAGAGGTGCCGTTTTCGGTGAATGTCGCCAGGTTAACAAAAATTCTTTTTTTAAATCACTTCCTTCCTTTCCATGTTATTGTACTATTGGGAACGGATGCTCTTGACAAAACAAAATTTAGAAGGGTTTTAACAGAAGAATGTAAATTGAATTGAAATATTTCTTCGTATAAAAAAGTCCAGTGTTTCGATTGACGAAAAAAGATGATGCTGATGTTTGTTTGCTTTGCTTTCTCTCTCATCAAAACAAAGATTATTTTCAACCTTGCCAAAAACAACGATATCGGATTTTCCCGTCTAGGAAGGGGATATATTCTCCTTATTGTACTTCAAGGACTAAATAATTGTCTATTTTTTCAGAATCGTCAGTGATTGTTTTGTTATTTCATAATAAAGAGCTTCAATTTATCAGCTGAAGATATTTTGACATAAAGTTAGTCAGTGAATTATTGTCAACATTGCTGATGACAAAGTTTCTGGAAAATGGCAATTTTTATTTTGCACACAAAACATTGGTTGGCTTCATTCAACTCTTTTTTACCCAGAGATACATAAACTTTTTTGCTCAACAAACCATGTAAATAAGTGCACGATCGTGTTGCTACCAAGGCAGGAAGTGAACCGAAAAAAGGGGAAAGTAAGCGTAGCCAAAACCTGAAGTAACCATTCAGGATTAATATGAACTGAAACTACACACTTTATCGTTAAGATGATATATCCTTATCATTATCACAATAATCTGCCCTTTAGTCTTTTTGAACTGTAACGATGATCAAGATTGATATCAATAATAATATTTTGGAACGAGATGTTGTTCTGATCATTGTTGATCTCCATTTTTTCAGCATTTTCCTCGAATCACTAGTTCCTAGGTAATTGAAGACGTCGGTGTGCATTTATTGTGTGTACATATGTCATGTTGGACATGACCATCGATGTCGTCTTCCGCTTCATCGTCGACGTCAACTCAAGCGTACTCTTTCCATAAATATATCAGAGGTAACAATATTTTCTATATGAGAGTGAATCCCCAGCTAGAATCAACTCACTTAGAAAAGTAAGCAGGGAGAAAGACGAAACGAGGAAAAAATGAAACAAGAAAAGGAAATGGTGGAACTAGGCTTTTCTTGTATATTCTTTTCTTTTCCCTCCATTTTTTCCTCTCTCCTATCTGACCATTTGGTCGTGTGTACAATTGTAAAAGCTGTCGATAACAGGATAATAATACGTTTCACGTTAACGAGAAAACTTTTTCTGCTTTCTCCGAGTTCTGCTTTAGTACAACATGGACATATACAGGTCGTTACGTCTTTGTCAAATAGGTTGATATCACCCTCAATTTATTGTTGTAATATACTTACAATATCTACCCTCATGATAACGTACAATCGTATATTATTCATGAAAAATATATCTTTGTCGAAAACAGGTGAGGTGTTTTTTTATCGAAAACTTAGAAAAGTGAATGAAAAAGCAATCATCTGTACAAAGCAATAATCATTTGTGTGATAGTAATATGTTGAAAAATGTAATCAATAGTGGAAATGGTGCCATGATAACGGAAATCATATTAATGATAATAATAACTAACTCTTACTATCACGACAAAAAATTAGTTTTTATAAATGTATTTCGCGTTTAAAGTAACACATCCAAAAGAGCCGAAATATTCTATGCAAAACAAATTTGTGCTAGCCCATTTTGTGTCTCACAGTAAAAAAATAAAATATTTAAATATGCAATTTGCCAGCGTTTATGACTCTGGCCACCTGAAACTCCATTCGAATGGTTTCGCGACAGGAGGGGGGGGGGTACATCTGGATGATAACTGGGAAGGAGGCGATCGGTAATTTAACTTGGCGGTGATACTGACATGAAAATGTCAATTACAAACCAAGTAAGCAAATTGCGATGGAAAACATACCGTTTCAAGAAAAAACTGTCATGTGGGCCTTTCATGTCGCAAGCCACTATACATGTCATTTTTTTCGTGCCGAAAAAAGAAATACATTTCAGGATGATGAGTGACTCAATAAATTTCTAGCTATTTGGAGCAGTGTCGAATTATTTGCGAGCAAGAAGGAGCATGTCGCAGTGCTACCTCATTTATTGCTTTCGCACATAAAAATACAGTTACAAACTACCAAATGAACATTTTATGGGGACATATAATGAGTGTTTTTTCCTCAGGATTCGCATTTTTTGTAATGTGTTTTAGTTTTTTATACTTATTAGTCTTGTTTGCATGAGCGTGATGTCGCACTACAACTCTGTATTCCGATTCTTTATTTCTTCAGGGAAAAGGTTCCACTTAATTCCGTCAGAGACAGGAAAAAACGTGGTTAGAAAATTAATTAGATTAAAGCTTTTAGTATCCATTTATTTTCTAAATATATGAAATGAAGGCTTGTTGGAAAAGTTGTATTCAGCTGGGAACTAGGCTGGTTCATAGCTAATGTTCTGACAAGTTAATGAAGTTTACGGAATAATTCGTAATACAATTTCCTTGCATATTCCCTTGTTCATTTTATTTTCTGAATAATTCGACAAAACTATTATGCAAACTATCATAAATTAATACAAATAGCACACACTGGAGGTGTGCGACGTTTTAAAGCAACCATGCTGGCACCGGATGAAGGACTCGTTCGTAAGAAAATCAATTTAATTTGCTTTTGTGCAATTTCCTCTATTCTAAGGCCTTCATAATGACTAATAATAATGCTTTTGAGGTATGCCCTGTAATACCGATCATGTAGCGTTGAAAATAAGGATATCCGTTTTATTCCTACATAACGGTCCATTCCAACAGAATTATTGGCTATAGTTCTAAAATCAAACCTTTTTCCTTACTCTTTTACTCTTCTTTTTTGGGACTCCACTAAGGAAAGGGCAATAAAATGTGGTTAAAAAAGCATTCTATTTTTATTTTCACAGAAAGAAAGGAACCAATTTAAAATTGTTGTTCACTCATGACATGTTCATAAAAGCTGGCCACAAAATTGAACAAGACAAGAAAAGTGTGTAAACAACTGGAAATTTCTAATAAACCAAGGAGCAACTATTGCACAAAAAAACTACACATTTCTGTAGCTACACCGAGCATCCCGGCCAATTTGCTACGCCTGCAACCAATGCTCACGATGTAACTGAGAATAATTCCAGGAAGAATTTTCTCCCTAAATATATTGCTTGCTTTTAACACTATTTTGTGTGCTTCAATGCCATGTATATAGTTGCTAGAACTAAATAGCAGTCCTGGATTGTTGTTGTTGTTGTCATGTCAAAGGGCGAAAAGGAGTTGATCATTATTAATGGGAAAGAGCAGGAAGGGGCGGTGTAATGTTGGATTTACCAAATAACCGGGAAGAGAAAAGAAATACTGTACAAAATAAAATGATGATGTGGAGGAAAAAGTTATAAGAATAAATGGGCCTTTATCCAGTGCAGGGAACTGCCACAGAATAAAAATCTAAAACTACTAACAACATGATCACTACTGTTACCTCTTTCATAGTCATCAACATCACTCTCTAATCCTGCACTTCTCTTTTGATGCTGATGCTTTAGAGCGTTTACGCTGTTAACGGCAATTCACGTGCCAGCAGATGAAATGTATGGGTAAAAAAACATAGTAAAGGGAAATAAAAATAGGCGGAGAGAGTGTTACATCTACTGTATATTGTTAACTGCAAACTCAAACAGAACGATTTTCTTCAAAAATATACTACAACTTGAACTGACATGTCTGTGTGTTATTCTCGTAACGGCAAATTCACACCTTGCCAAAATGCTTTTGCATGCATGCATATGTGCAAATGAAAACAGCAACAATGATAAAAGATTTTACTACGTAAGTACACTCGAATAGTGTATTTCAAAAGAATAAAGGTTTCTTGAAAGTTCAAAGAAAGTTGCCTGCGAAAGTTTTGAAAAATACAACGCAAGGCTGTAGAGTTCCTCCCTAGATTAACTCAGTGTTTGTGGAAGTATGAACGTAGTATGGGCTATGATGGAACTGGTTTCTCCTTGGGTTCATTGGCGAAATAAATAAATAGCACCGTGTTTCTCTTTGCTCGCACGCACCTGTCTATCATCATCATCATGATCGTCTTCATTATCATGAAGTTACACACGAACATGCAATAATAAATACATGTTTGCAGCCAACATTTATCAAGGAACACGGTCAAAAACAGGAAAGTAGCAACCAGCGAAATTCCTTTTCAGATAGGCGAGCAAACGTTTTTAGAATAATAGCCAGTAGTTTGAACTGGAGAAATAGAGGAAGGAAAGCGCAAGTAAACCACTGGAAGAAAAACCACACCATGCGGCGGTAAAACCACACTTATATGCGTTTACTAGTAATATTTATATAATGAGTGGCTAGACCAACAAAAAACTTGGAAAATGAGGACGCATGTATGCACATAGATTCTCTCGCTCCCAAAACCGTTTGCTATTTGTACGCATCTATATCCAGAGTGATCAGTACTAAAAAATTAGTATTTTTTGAGAGTATACCCACTGGTACAGTAAAGAGTAATAAGTGGAAGTATTTTTACAAGATGCTTTTTCGGACAAGTCCATTATTGCCGGGTGCCAAAAATGGAGAGCCTTTTGGAGAAACCCATAGAAAAACCAGGGAATCGTGCTGTGCATGCATATATCGGTTCTGAAAGCGAAATCATTAAACTGGCAACATTTTTGGCACATGTTGGAAACTATAGAATGTCATTTCTCTGTCTTTTCCAAAAGCTGTGGTATTTTTTCTATCGCTGCGGATGCGTGTATGCATGCATGCGTTCCCTGCCTACCGTTGTAATTGTTGACTTTCTCTCAAATGGAATAATAATTGTGGCTATAATTCTAATCAAGAAGACAGGAATCTTGCACGAGAACTGGAAAATTCTCGGAAAATAAATAAAGAGAAAATATGAAAGCTTGTTTGATTAAGTAAGGCAGCAGATTCTATATCGGCACAGCTTCATAAATTTCTTTCTGTGTAACGCATTTTCCTTTGTTCATCTGTGTTTTGTTTTCAAATAGGTATGAATAGATGTAGTTTAGAGTTATTTGTATGGTGAAGAAGAATAAAACAGGCAACCAACGAAGGGAGGTTAGCCTACATTGTGCTATTTTACTACAAGTGGTTATTGCATAACTAATATCGTCATTACTACTTTTCTCTAGTATAATGCACTACTAAGATTGGTCATGCCTACGAGAAAGAAGCCTTTCTAAGAACGGAGAAACTAGGTTTAAGTAAATGAGTGAATAGGAAGTGAACAAATCGTCTCTAGAAATGCAACGACTCTTTCAACTTTCCTACTAACTTTATAGCTGCTATTTAACAGTGGTGGACGACTCACAAAAGAAAATGAGCTAACGAACCAGTTTCCATACACATAAATGGAACCATTATATAGCATTCATCAGAAGAGGAGAGAAGGAGAAAGAAACCAAGAGGAAGCCAAAGAGGCAATCAATAATTGGTTCGTGCAAGGCTATAAGGAGCCCGATTTTTCCACACTCAAACTACCTATACATCCACTCTACCCACAAATAAGACGAGACTAAAACCATTTGCAACATATATGTATATATAGATTAATAATTATACCAATGGGATCTATAGCCACCAGGATACACATGTATAAGAAATATCTGCCCGTAAAAATGTGTCTTTCGTGAAACTTGCTAGTAGAGCTTTGGCAGGAGCTTTATTAACACTACTTTAATATGGAACGTGGATTTAAAAATAAATCCAAAATAAATACATACTACGCCACGAGGCTACCTTTGTTTTAGTAAACCTAGATTATTACTCTGCTGTATGTTTACAATAGCAAAGCAAATGGCACGACATGAAGGGAAACGTTCCATTAATCTGCGAGCCAGGTGAACATTTATCTTTGTGTCTGGGAACAGTTCCAGTCTCCTCCTCATTATTGCAAAATGTTTAAATTTGCATTTGTTCCTTCCTCTACGATAAGTAAAACCTAAGCTTGCATACCAAAAGTAAAATCACGTTTGCTAGTTTCCTCGATATACGTTCATCACTAAACCCATCTATATATGACTGTTGGGCAAAAAATGTGTCTATCCAGAACAATTTATTCGTTTTTTAGCTGCGTGTTTGTTAGCTACGTCCACATTCCTTTCCTTTGCCGTAATATTAATGGGAGGACGCCGAAAACACAATTTTTACTTAGCTACTCTGATTTTCCATTCCTGCACTATTAGTTCGACGAGTCGAGAAAAGGAAGTACAAGGCGGAACACAACAGAAAATCTAGTAGAAAAATGACTACTGAGCATTTTTTCGTCAAAGTGAACAAAAAAAACTATCCTGCATTCATTTCGTGTACGTATTTGTGCTAGGAAATTCTTTTAAGAAATAAATATTCTTTTGCTACCACAAGTACACGTCTTTACAGCACGTCTTGTAAAACTGCAAGACATAGAAACCAAGGAGAAAGACGGAGAGTGACTGAGATTGATAGTTTTTCTTGGCTCAAGTAAAAAACGGGACAAGAAGGAGGGAATGTTTTCTCTAACTCATCATTCTCTACACAAGACCAAAAAGACAGCCAACCACCCAACCCTGAAGTATAGTGTCGTACAAGTTATCTTTTTTCAGTCATCCAGAAGAGGTTGTTCGACAGCAAAAAAAGCGTAATGGTGGTTACTAAAGAATACCCGGCTAAAAATACTTTGGAATCTGAAGGATGATCAAATGACGATAGTGACGATGATAATATTTAGTACGAATACCTTTTTTTTACAAAGCTATTTATTCCGTCATAAACTTTCAGTTTTGTACGAAGGAACTTTCTCCTTTTGTATTCTCGAGAAAGGTATTGCATAGACGATAGCTTAAACCAGAAGTTATGTTACATAAATGGTGCGGACACAACGTCATTGTATGCCTTCTCTGTAACTCA
>VICI01000144.1:0-55822 GCA_019593645.1 Akabosia matsudoensis
ATTTTACGATACAAATCATTTTGGTGTAAAAAACAAATATGCTGCATGTCTGCAGTTCGTCTGTATTTCCATTGTTCTCTGGTACATATTTATGCATAAAATTCATCTAAAAGTGAAAAAATTTCCACTCTCATCCACTTCTCATGCTCACCACCAACCTCAACCTTTGTTAGTTGAAAAAGAATATTTTTGTTTATATGACGTGCTTGCAAGCGCTGCAGGGTATAACATGAAAACGTCCTTGTACTAACAAATCTCTCTGCAAAGATGAGGATGTTTTTGTTCGGGAAAAAAAATGAGCCGTTATGGTTCACCTCTAGAAACAATTGTTTACTACAACTACCAATGCAATTTCGTATGCACGCAATAAATATGCAACTGTAAAAGAACAACATTGATATGAGTTCGTGTATGCACATGAGTTTGTACTCCGCTGCATTATACAATGTGCAATATTGTTCAGCCAAGCTTTGAGAAGCGATATACATATATCCTGTTCATCTTGATGCACGCATACCGCACACGCACTACTTTTACTCTGTCTGCGAGCAACCTACCTTAAAAATGATTCATGGTTTGGTGCATGTTGTTTGACCGTGATTGTGCGTAGTTTGTCTACAAACATGTCTATTAGGTACGTGAAGATTTCCGTATTATCCCTTCCTCTGACATTTTCGCCACATCCGTATTTGAGAATTTGCCCCTAAAGCAAAAATGGTTTCAGCGATTGGAGTACATTGTAACTCTGTTCTGTGAGATTGCAATAAAGAAAGTCCTGTTATGTACCTAAGGGAAAGACACGATCTTGTGCGACAGGCTTGATTCTATTAGAATTTAATGGATGTAGTCAGTCGTGTGTGTGCTCTATCTGAAAGTAAATGATGACAGGACAGAGAGTGCAGGATAGCTCCGCTATACATGTCTCGAATGGATGGTCACCCTGTGAAAGTTGCAATGCGAAAACATATTCAATTAAAACACATGTGCATGTACAACACTCAATCAAGACAACTACCTCCGACCTACCTACACAATGTAGGTATTCAGATAATGTGTCAAGTTAACAGAATAAAAAAGTAAACAGGAGTGGTGTGATTTGAAAAGGAGAACAAGAGAGGTTAGATTAAAGTTGTTTAGAGTGCAATATGCTGCTTTACTTCTTTTGCTGCATTTTCCTTATCTTAATTGTATGTGTATGTGTACTTTTACAACCTAAATATGAATAACAATGATCTATCCTCAGTTAAGACTTCTTTTATACATTCATGGCAAATATAATTGTTACTTGTTGTTGATAGTTAGAGAGAGGTGATCGCTTCAAGGAAAAAAAATGGCAAGTACTCCTTCGCTGTCTACAACTTCGTCTGCTATTTAAGTACTTTATATATGCTTATGGCCAAAGCGCAAGCGCTCTAACAACCATTCCGTCGTAATCAGCAATACAAATCTCCTCGGCTATGAGATCTAGTATAGTTTTCTCCTCCTTTGAACATTTTAACATAAACATAACAATAATATGGCCTGTTTTGTTGTAATTACATCAAACGCAGTTATCTTGAACTTATATCTGGTAAATTTTATCTGAAACACTTTAGCATTCAACCTTTTGTATCTATTTATGCTATAGCAGGTAATGGCTATACTGGAACTGAGTTTAATACTGTTTTAATTAAGAACAATTTAATGCATCAAATTTTTGATAGTTTAAGTTGAAACTTTCAACTAGTGTAACACTTTACCTTGTATATTGCAACAACAAGGCAGTATTTCTTCAAAAAAAGGTGTTACGCACATTTTGCCATTATTATTGCAGTCTTGCTTGCCTAACTATGTTGTTAGGAATGTTTGTACCTGAACCTGTCAAAGGGAAAATGAGTGCAGCTGTATATTGGCGAGAAGCGCCTTGACAAGTAAACGTTCAAGTCACAAACAATTCTTGATAAGGAGAACCAACAAAACAATAACAACCGGTCGAAAAGGTCAAAAAGGAGAAAGAAAAAAAAAATCTCGCAAGAAGAGGTATTACAAATCGGACTGTGAGTTTACCAGCGTCAGCATTAATTATATACAGTGAAATGCAGTCAACAACGCAGCTGCAGTTATTCTAACTGATTTTAAAAATGTACGATCGCTTTCTTTTTCACACAAGTAATCGTTTTGTATGAACACATTCAATGGATACAATTGACGAATATTGATTACAAATAAAAAATCAATCTCGTGTTACATTACCTTAAAAATGCACTATTTCTATCGAGTCATCAGCGCGCAACTCGTTTTGCAACGAATGGAACTGCAACTTAAGATAAAAACAATGCTAAACCAGAAGGTACAAACACGTAATAATTTTAAAGTGAAAAGAAGGCCACACGAAACTGTCTGATTATGCATCACAGAGTTAATTGCTGCTACTTGGTAGTCTAAGGTTGATCAAAATCGTTTATGTTGCAGCTTGAATGTACACGATTTGCATTGTTAGAAATGTTTAATCGAGATTTAGATTCAAAATATGTTGTGAAGAACCTGAATCTAGACTTGGTCGAGACTGGTTGCGCTCCCTTGCGTAAACATGCGCTGGTAAAGGCTTTTATTCTAGTCCCCACTGCTATAATTCAAATTTATTCAGGTAAAGCTAAAATGTAGTTTTCAAATTAATAAATAAAAATGTAGTGCTTATCATTTTGTTTCCTCCAAAATGCGTGCAGCGTATGCAGATTTTTTTTCTCTGAGTACGACCTTTAAAGACTATAATTATTGCCTTACGCAGCTGGTCTCTCTATTGATTTACAAAACGTTCCCGCAAGGAAATTCTATTTCTTATGAAGTAGCAGCTCGTAAAATAGTAGATGATGTGTAATATAATAACAATGTTGTTTATAAAAGTTTTTAAAATGTATTTTAATGAAAAACAAGTCTAAAAACCGTACAGTAAGTAGACAAGGAGCAAAACATCAAGAAATTGTAGCATTGATAATAGTAAGGTGAGTCCAACAATCAACAAGCATAAATCATTCAAGTCAGCACAGCCACCGACTGTCAGAGAACAAAACCACTAAAACAATCAACTGTTCCCAAAGATAACAAAAATATATTAGTTGCAAAGGTTTAGATGGGAAGAAGGAAAATAGCGTTATACATGGATTTGGCAGCCTTTTTGACTGTTCTAGCATGATTATCGCAACAATTTATCTGAAGGGGATAAGATGGAGCGAGAAACTTACAGAGAAAAAAACGACTAGCGAGTGGCTAGACTTTAGGCCACTACTTTTTTCGCCTGACGTACCCACTTTTACGCATGCTGTTCGAGCGAATTCTTGTTTTCACTTAATCAATCCACTTCTTAATTACGACGGAAAATTGCGGCGCATTTACAACAGGATACATAACATACATATGAAACAGCCAGCGGCCCGGGCCGTTAATGTACAAAAAATGCGTCCATGATACTTAACGCTTCAGAGAGAGAGGAAGAGAAGCAGATTTTTAATGCTTTTTAAGTGAGTGGGTGAACGGACGATTTTGGGTTTACACGAAAAAAATGGTACGATGTACATAGACAAGTTGCCAAGCCGCCTGTCCGACAAGACGCCAGTTCATGCATAATCTCATCAGATCCATATCTCTGTATTTTGTATGGTTATTTAGAGAGCAAACAGAAAAAGTGGTAAAAAAATCTTCTCTTTAGCTACTTTACTTTAACAGAACCTGGCGGTCCGTGGCTGTAATTTTGTCATTCCAGATAGGATTTTCTTTTTTTACAGAACTGCGCATTACAAGATGAAGAAATAACTTTCAGGCCATTAAGATGAGAGCTGTTAAAGATCGACAAAGGGAAACGCAACAATGTTTAGGAATGTACATAAATTTGAAAAGACTACGAGTTTTAGTGCACATTGTAAACAGCAGCAAACATCCAAATCATGTTTGCATTTTTACTACACTTCACGATAAACTCTTGCGTGTTTACTTAGTCGGATACGCTCAGGCATATGGCATTTGTTTTTTTATATACTTCTACTTAGAACCTATTCTCGTCTTTTTTTTCTGTGCTCTTGGTTGTCATCATGCACGTAATGCGTGCAACATTTCGCCAAAACCGGCAGAGACGCCAAGATCGTCAAGTGCAAAAATAAACAATACATTGACAATTTGATAATGCCCATCAGGAGTTGTTCATATAGTGAGCTTGCTGGAAATCCTGAAAACCTTTCCAGCTCAACTTTTCCAGAGCGATACGCGTGTTCCGTCTTGGTTGACTGTACTTGAGCAGCTCAAAAACTCGAGAGGAAACAAAAGGGAAGCAGGAAAATTATCATTTTCTACTTCTGAGATAAATGCTATACCGGAGTTTACACTGGGGAGACTGTTCATTTTTATTATTTCATGTGCAATTTATTATTTGGGTGGAAATCACTATAAGAAATAAAAAGCAGAAACACAAACAATATATTTTTCAAAGCGATCAGGCAAGCGAAAAATGTCTGAGATTTGAGTTTTATCTGGATACTTTCCGCTTGTATAAAATATTGTTGAGCTTTTACATTTTTATTGTAAATCATCAGACAGACAAAGATTCTCTTTCTAGCCTTGAATAGCTTTCCATCGGGAAGTGAAATGCTTCGGTTTGGAAATGAATTAAAGCAATATCGATCGATAAGCCACTCATATTTTTCAACATCAATCCATGTAGCAGAGATGAACTGTGTCGTGGTGGATTTTAGTTTCCTGGAGTATTTGGTTGAATCCTTAACTTCAGTGCGAGGCTGTGTCGCATGAAAAATACGATTGGACATTTCCTTTCGTGAAATTTAATGCAAGTTAGGCAATATGTGGGAATACTGCCCTTTTTTTTAAATCCAGTAAACAAAAAAAAAAATCCAGCTAACGTAGTCTGAAAATCTTATCTTTTTCACGTCTTCTTCTTTGTGTTCTATTTATCCACGTACATCATTTACCTCGGCGAGTAATGCATAATGATATGTAGATATAATAGAGTGAACAAAAAACTTGCTCGCTTGCACAATTTGCCGATGCATTCAGAGCAAACCTATGACATAGTGCAAGCAAATGCTCGTCTCGTGGTTCTCTACAGTACGCCTCTTGAGATACAACAAAGAATACAAAGAAAACAAAGCTGCAGCACATGGAGCAAAGGGAAAAGTTGGACTGCTACTTTTTTTTGCTGTAAAGTTGCAAATACACAGACGAATTGCCGTTTCAAGTACCTAAAGGATTGGTTCAGCCCCGTCCGACATACTTTCCATGTGGAAACATGCCACGAAGGCCGTCCATCTCGTATTTCGACCACAATTCACTACTCCCAGCTACCAACTTATTGGACAAATTAAAATACATAATGTTCGAAACAGCGGTATTTTCTTCACTCTTAACACTCCTGTCAGTAACTGCTTCTATTGTTTAGCTTCTTTCAATTCAATAGCTTGTAGCGCCATGAATCCAAGTATTGCATTTCTTTGCATTTAATTACACAAATCCAGCATCCAGCTAATTATTGCGCAAATTTTGATTCTATCATAAACTCATTTGATTCCATCAAGATTACATAGTTTAGCTAACTATTTACCGGTAATCAACAACCCGCCGTTAAAAATTAAATCTCACGAATGATTACAGAAAACATGGATGCTCTAGGATAGGCAGCCCAGACGAACCCAGATAAGGGCTAAAAAAGTTCAAAGTCTAAGCTTCACATATACCATTTACCTTATAAAGTATTTTGACGATGACTCTTAGTATACCAAGCCGGCAGCAAGATATATTCGTGTTTAGACGCACATTGCCTATTGTAGCACTTTGCTTCCTTACTTTCTGGCATACCAATACTGAATTATCATAAGGCCAACAGCCATGCAGTTTGCGAATGGGATGGATATAGCGATGGAAAATTTCCACTCATTTTGTGCTTTTAACTATACCGTATACCAGATGAAAAAAGAATTAGTGTATTTTTTCATATACAATGCGGTAGCAGATTTCACTCATGATTATACAATATGAACAAAAATACATAGATACACACAAAAAAAAGCTCTTCACAGAATATCCCTGAGTATCATACTTCAATTTTTTAACCATGAATAGCAAGGATGACGAAGAAAAACATAGAGGAGGCTGACTCGTATGGTGTATGGTCACGCAGACTCAATACAAAATTGCAAAATTTGGCGAGTCGTCTGTGCAGACCAAGACAGATTTGTGAACAACATGTTTGATAGCATCACGGAACGATACGGCGCGGAAAAAGTATTACATGCATGGTACTGCACTACAAAAGAGGTTTTGAGAAGCTTGACATGATGAGGATGGCATTTCCTTCGTCGTATTTTTGTACATAATGCATAATATTTCACACAAACACCAAACAAACACGTTTCTTGCTTAAACGCTGATTAACATCATAGCGTTTTCTTAGTTTTGTATTGTTTGCTTGAGTTTGCAAGTTTCAAATCATTGATTACTGCACTTAGTAAATGCGGTCATTGCATTGGCTCTATTCCATTTGTTACTAGATCAACCCGGTGCGGTATTCGTTTTGGGGGTGTCGTGTTTTTTTTTAATTTCGAATAACAAGCTACCCGCAAGGGTAAGACACGAGAGAATGTTAACTGCCCAATGCAAACACTAACATTAGACGCGAAACCATCGTGATAAATGGAGAGATTGGTGGCTGTCGAATCAGCATAAAATATGCTTTTAAAAGATCGGCTTGAAAAATGCATGGCTAAACTGAACCCGTGATTTCGATATTAAAATGCCTTCCAGGCCGCATCTTCGCTATTATGATTTTTTCATAAATGACGTTCTTCTCAATGGACTTATCATCCGACGAAACAAGTTGAATATTGTTTGGTGAAAAGAAAAGTCACCTTGCATACGTTATAAATTGCTCAAAGCATGAATTTCAAAGTATGTATGAACATCAGCATGTTTGTCGTGTAGAGAAAAAAGTAGACTTACAAGAGAAAGGATAGAATGATGACGGTGCAGTGACGAAACTTCAAGGTAATCACGTGGAAGCCAAATATTTTTTTTTCATGATTTTATTTTGATGTCATTAAAATTTCAAAGCGTAAATTTTGACAAAAGCTTGAGCTAATGAGAGGACCACGAACATATGAAACAATAGAAAACAATCAACGAAAAAAAAAGTTTGCTCGTAGGCATACATTATACAACACTTAGTAAAAATATACATTAAGATGATACATGATAATGGTAATAGTAGTAATTATAGCCCGTGCTTATAATAAAATAGTTTTGGTACATGCAAAACACATCCTCTTTCTCTCAATCCCCGACCACAATCTTTCTCTGCTCAATCCGGTTTTTCCCTCCAGTCTGCCGAACATATTTTTCGCCTTGTTTGTTGACTGTGTAGTTGTACTACACTGTTTTCTTTTATCGCACAATTACAAAAAAAAAACCTGTAATGCATATTACAACGCTAGCTTCCAGCTCATCTGGCAAAACTGCCAAATCAAAAATCAAACTACTGCTTATGTGTAAAGAGAAAGGGAACTGTACAAAAGACTAATGCCTAGGTAGTTTCTGAACATGAATTTGTGTCTGATAAATTGAATAAATCCGTTCTAAGGTTGATAAGATATTTCGTATTAGGATTAGGACCATATCACTGACTATTTTTTTATCCTGTTATTTAGCCGAACAGTAGAATACACAGCAAAAGTATTTTCTCGACAGCTATTTTGTCCTGCTATTTTGAATACATTTTCCTCAGCTACCGGTTTCTTGTTTACGCTATCGAGAATCTCAGTAATATTGCTTTAGATGTTTTCGTCCCTGGCTTATCATTTTCGCCACGTTTTCGTTACAATTTATTTCTTACGTGGGATAATTTACAAAAGACTGGGATGAATCAATCCGTAACACGAGATGCCATTTTTTAAAGATTCACATAACATCAATGCTTAAATTTTACATACACATTTTCCCTTTTACATGAAAAGTCTATCAATCTTACTACTTGTATCTCTACCAACTGGTTTCGCTTGGCTATGCATGCTGATAGGATTTGTGTTTGATGCACCGGTTGCGTCTTCAGGCTTTCAATTGGTGTTTGCTGATAAAAAAAGTGTATTCCGAAGAGAAAAAAGTGAATTTGCAAGTAAAAATAGACTTTTGTTTCTTTCTTCAGAAACATAACTACAGCTTCAGAAGAGATCAAGGTATGCTATGCTATGTTATGTGGACAAATGATTTGGATACTTGTTTGAGCTAAGCATGAAAAAAATTATCACTAAATTGCCGGTGATCAAAACAAGATGGCTTTGTACATGAATCTCATACGTGTGGTGAAGATTTCAATTGAGCGTAGTTGAAGCAAAATGAAAGTAATTTAGAATGAACAAAAATAATGTAGCCTGCGCTTTTCATGTATTTCTGTGAAACGGGGTGATATAGTTTCAAAGGAATAAAATGTTCCAGTTGAGGAGAGTTTACTAGGTATGAATAGGATGTTTGAGTACTTGGCAGACAAATAATAAGTACTATGAAAATATCACGAAATCACGATTCGAGCAAGATTTCTTTTCAAGATTACGTTACAATTTGTTTTCTTCCCCACGAAAGCTCCAGCTAAATAAATATATTTGTTGGAATGCGAACTGGCGAGCACATATAAGTTGCAAGAGTAGAAAGCACAAGCTACATATTATTATGTGAATGTATGAAAATTTTTTCAAGGTGCAATACTGTACAACTCTTCCGAATCGAAAATCTACAAATTGTGTATCAAACTGGTAATAATTCTGAATCCCAAAATTTGAATTGCTTGTATTTTCTTGCTCATTTGCAGGATAAAATTCAGTTTTGAATTTAAATGTGTATAATTACATTACGGCCAGAAAGGAGTCATATAAGTGAAGGAGTGACCCTTTGGTAAATAAAAACGGCAGAGAGAGATAGTTTTCTAACACCGCCAAAACTGGCTAAATTTGTGATTCTTTCGAAGTGATGAACGAGTGTTTAACATTGTATAATATACATAGGCCCAAAAATTATAGCGAGTGTGTGTGTAATATATCAGTAACTATATGACTGCAGCAAGCATAAAACATTTTGTACGTTTTAACATTCCATTAGTTATTCCCCACCAGCTAGTCTGAAATCTTTATCGCAGTCCATGTAAAAAAAGAAGCATTCAACCCTCCGAAAAGCTAAAGAAAAGCCAGACAACTCTCACACGAACTACACATAAGGTATATTCTTTAAGTTATTGTGGCAAAATACTTTACTGGTAAACCAACGAATGGCATCGTGAGTATTTTTTAAATGTATGGCATGGTCGTCCTATAAATGGAAACTCCTCCATTTGAGTAGTACATGTTTTCCCTATGTGTCTCTGGCACCACATCAGGATCATCGTCTGCTGCTTCAACGTGCCAACAAAATATAGTCTGTAGAGAAAAACTAATAAGTTTTGTAGCGATATTTCAAGTGACTACTCATGACAAGGAAAGCTGTGCCAGAATGGAATAGATGGGAAGTAGTCTACCAAAATGGAAATGTACTAGTAGGACCTACATTGACTTCGCAGGCTGTTAGTAATGCAGATAGACATGGGTATCAGCAAAAAAACGGTCTACTACGTATTTGGTAAAAAGAAAAATATGGGCAGCGGCATAGCGGTTGCCGGTAGCGATCAAGTTAACCCGCTTGCGCTTTAATATAAGGTTTTCTCCAATATTCTACGTGCTCACACGGTTTTTTTCTCTGCTCTAGCTCGTCAATGTCTCCTTTTCCTTCCTTTTTGCTACTTATGTAATACGTTGGAACCAGACAGCGAAAGTATTATTATCCGCCAAGTGGCACCAACATTTTCGGGTAGCCAGGCAGGCTGTTCCCGTTGCTAGTGAGTTGAAAAAAGGTTGAACATGATAGAGATTCTCTGAATCAGGTAGTTCATTCTTCGAATCTGGATGCACGAAAAAGTGGTATGGGAAAGGAAGATCCTTTTCCGCAAAAACGCTCCTGTAGCGCTTTTGGCTTTATATATTACATAGCTGTAACGTGAATGCAATCGCAATGTTATGGAGTCTATCTGCACTGTACAGATATTTGTAATTTAATCTAGACAAAACGAATAATAGAAAGACGGATAT
Organism: Akabosia matsudoensis; assembly: GCA_019593645.1. Taxonomy (NCBI): domain Eukaryota; kingdom Metazoa; phylum Arthropoda; class Collembola; order Entomobryomorpha; family Paronellidae; genus Akabosia; species Akabosia matsudoensis. The sequence goes on from VICI01000144.1 coordinate 10,143, forward strand.
TACCCTGTGTGCATTAAAAAACCGGCCAGCGAAACCAAAATAGGTACATAGATGGACAAATTTTGTATGAGTGGATGCAGAGGCGTGTATATTTATAATCCTAATCGATTTCTAAAATCCGCAAAAGATGAACTTTGATCAGTTTTGAATCTTCTGTCTTAAAAATATGTAGATATGTTAGAAAAGTTGTGTCGAAATGTTTACAACAAGCAAACCCAATAAGTATCACAGGGTCATAAAAATTGTGTAATACATGTACATATATACGAATATCCTATTATAGGTTTAAATTTAGCTCATCGAAGGAATCATTAATATCGACGAAGAAGAAGGAATAGGAAGAAGAAAATAACGTGTAAAATGATAGAAAAGACCAATGAATTTTATTAGCTTTAATGACATTCATCTTGAAATGTCTCCTTTGTGTCGGACAATTGGATTACAACCGTTGTACATTTCTCTCATTTGTCAAAATACAAAGCTTTTTATCTATTTTATACTCAACCGTACTAATCACTGTTCATCCATCCATTCAATCTTTCATGGCTCTTCTGTTTTTAAACATGAACTGTGTGACTGCATATACTTTTTTTTATATTTGATCCTTACATACTCAGGTTGATTGTTTCAACCATGCAATCTGTGGGGAATTTTCCCCAATAATAACCGGCGTCCCAATAATAATCTCATTCAGAAAACCAAAAAAATGAAACAGATATGCCTACTCGACTATGCTCAACCAAAAAGGAAGACAAGGAGAAGTAAAGGACGGATGATCAGAGAATCGTGTCGGACGAGAAAAATATTTCTTGCGACGTGACTAGTTCTTCTCGTCTCTGTTTTTTACAACCTGCAGGCTCTTAAATACTCTATACTTGTATGAAAATCTATGCTAAGTCGTAGTTTGCTGTTTTTCTGGTCGGTCTACTGAGCCTCCCTTGTATTTACTCCAGTGCAACTTCAGCCGCTTGAAAACGAGGATGGAAGAGAGGTATGAAAGGAACACAATTGTATCACTCTCATACACCAAGCAGACATAGATTATTGTTATTATCAAACAGTGCTTGGTACTACTACTATCAGTGCCAACATATAAACTTGTTTTTTTTCTATACGTACTCACAATCCTTCTTTTCTGTGTCTGCCAATGCCCATCATCGGCAAAATGGAGGAGCAGACGAGTCGGCTGTAATTTGCATCTTGATAGGAAAAAACTCGTATAAAAAGAATGCCTACCTAACCTAACCACATTTTTAGCGATTCATATATACATAAATATATAACATATAAACCAACATCAAGTTTTTTTTGCTATCATTATCCTTCTACGTCTTCTTTCTGGCTCGTCATCGTCCAAGACAAACTAGTGATGGTGATGTTTTATTTGAGATGATCACTCTGAAAGAATTGTTCTTCAACAGAGGCACGTATACCTTGAGATTGTTATTCAAGTTAATCATAAAAAAAATCTATGCAAGTCTAACAGAACTGTGCACACATTCACAGCCCAGCAGAGCAGACTGGCAGACTTGCCCTAGGAATAATAAAATACATCTCTTCATGCATGTGATTATCTCAATCTGTTCTTTCTGACTCTATTCAATGTATACCTTTAAGAGTAGTACAGACAAGATTAAATATCATTATCATCATCACACTCTCATCTTTTTATATACATTTCACCACCACACGATCATCATCACTAAACTGCATTGTGTAAGTAAAGTCATACTTTTTTTTTTCAAGATGCATACCTATCTAATATAAAATTTATGAAGCACTCAGCACGTTCAAAGTTTACTTCTTTTTTTCACTCATGTAATAAAACATGTTAGGTACGGTGTTCCCCATGTGTTTATCCCCATCCACATTGCACCACTGCAACCACGTAATCATCATCTTTGGCTAGCACTGAGTGTAGTGTGTAAACGAATGGAACGATGAACTTATTTTATTACACTCATGAGTCAGTTATATTATTTGTGTAGTTTCGCATTTTACCTTGCAGTTACCTCTAACTATATTCAACATCAATGAGCTTTAAAGAAAAATGTTAAAAAAGGAGAGCTGTTTTTGTAGTTTTAGCAATCAGAGTTACGTGTACGTTCACATTGTGTATGTGTGTGTGTGTTTTTTCTTAAGGGAAAAAATGTAGTAAAGTAGTGTAGAGAAGTAGTAGCAATCATACTCATAGAGAGCCGTCGTCGTCTGGAGTCTAGAGTCTAGACAGACATCCTTTTTAACACAGTATGGTACGAGTAAGAGACACAAACACATACCCACGAAAATAGTCCTGGTGTGTTATTTCCCCTGAGCAGTAATAGAAGTTTTGTCTACCACCACCAATTCTCGATGGTTGTATATATAAGAAAAAAACACAAAATATTATAATAGGATACAATTTTTTTGATCATGAATAATAAAGAGGAACGAAATAGTTAAACTAACACCCAAGCCACTCAGTTTGCAGTGAGTTGATCGAGTGAATGGATTGAAGGAAAAAGATGATTGGGTTGAGTTGAATTTTTGTGATGTACTAACTAATATTCATCAATATTTTCTTTCATTGTCTTACATGCCGACGTGGGTAAATCAATTAACAGACAAGAGGAATTGCACAAACAGTTGTACTTCAGATTACATAAGAAATATACATGTTAGGAAAAATTAAAAACTGTGAAAGTGGCCGTATGGAATCATTTTGAATGGAAATACTTAGAATACTTTGGAAATGAGACTTCATATTTCAAGATAATAATGGGTGAAAGAACTGAAACCGGTGAAAATAAAATATAGGAAACGTTTTGATCATCCCTGCCTTAGGACTTTGATAACGGAAATATTCCACTGCCATTTTGTACACTGCTGGAGAAACTGCCACTACAACTGTGCATTTTGTTTTACTACGTCGTTTTCTACAAGAAAAATAACTGCATTGCCATTACACATCTCATAAAACAGTTAATTGTGCATTTGCCATAATCTATATAATAGCTTTAATAAAAGTGATTTGGAAACAAAAGAAGCAATCACTGCTGTACGTTTCCGTTTTCGGAGTAAACAAGCTGGAAACGACTGAAAGAGATTGTTGGAGTTTTGAAGGTGCGCAAACACCTTATACAGTTGTTCATAGTTTTGAGTCTTAAGGTACAAAGATCCGTTCAGCTACTGATATTTTTCAGTAGTCAGTGTGCTAGTGTCCTTAATTTAAATACTGTATGTGCGCTACAGTATAAAATTGGAAAGAATTGTGTACATAGTAGTGAATGCAATTATCCCAGTAGTATTTTAAGTCAAGTAAAATTATAATCAGGGTAATTGTGCGGTGTGTAATAGTGAACTATAGTTTTAATGTGAGTTAGTCCACATGAAAATTCCAACTGCGTCGTTGTCTGCTTCTCTACCTTCGGGGTCTCCTCCTATTTCACCGGTTGCATTAGCCTTTGAGCATTCTGCAATGGAAGGCAAACCTAGTCCACATTTGAAAAAAGTTTTAAAGAGCTATCAGCTCACTGCAGCCAACACTTTAAATGGTCCCAACTCAGTGTTGTCCAGATTTGATCAGCAAAATGGAAACCCCTCTGGAACCGCCGTGTCAAACGCAAATCCAAGCATTATTTCAAACTCATTAGCAGCTTCTCATGGAAGTTTAATAGGTGCGACACCACATTTCGGGATAAAAATGGAAAAATGTGTAAAAGCTCTATCCTCCAGCGAGCAAACCTCCACAGGAAGTGGTCAAAGCCACCACAAGAAACTGACAACTGTTTTAAAATCCCGAATGGATTGTTCTGGGGCTCCTTCAAGTCCAGAAGCGTCCGAAAGAGATCGGGATAAATCTGTAATCTGCATTGAAAAGGGAATTAAAAATGAACCGGAAGATGATGAGTTCATGGTTCAAAGCCAGAAAATGCATCATTTTATAGAGGACAATGAAATGGGAGAGCCCATGATTGTTGGAAAACCTGCTAAACACAGTACCATGAATGGACGGAGCAGCAGTACGACTAGCTTTACTACAAGCAGCGATAGCAGAAGTGAAAACAGTTGTAGTCCAGTAAACGCAGCATCTAGCCCAGTGGCAACAATTAATGTAAACGTTGGAGATGTTATGGTTTCACCGTCTTATGTTCCACCTGCAAACAGCCAAGCCATTGGTACCTATCCAACGCGAAAAGACCGGTTGAGAGAACACACTCCGGAAGAAATGATGGCTGCTAAGGCGCTCGTTTACGTAAAGGATCGTCCTCCAGCCGAGGGACTACATGTCACAAGAGAAGTGATTAATCTTGGACCGTCACCAGTGATTGTAGGAGGGGCGAATGGTTACCATGCTATCCACCGATCGAGTACGGTTTCGGGTGACATGCGAACGCCTACTTCTCCACCGACCCTTAACACCATGACGACTACATCATCAGTTGTATATCAACCCCAACCACCGCCTATCCTCAGCGTGCCGGATAGGAGTCGAACGGAAAAGTTGGAAACACTTTTAGAAGGAGAATACATTTCATGTTTTGTCGTCGGTGGAGAAAAGAGACTATGCTTTCCCCAAATTCTAACATCGGTTCTGAGACCTTTCACTTTACCTCAGATCAATCAGGTGAACTTTATTCTCTCATTTCTGGCTTTATGATTTAATGTGTTTAAAGGCATTCTAATTTGTAATTATTCATGAAAACGAGAAAATTTTCAGATTAACAGTAGACAGTATGGAATTACAGTAGCGTAATATGCTTCAACTGGAAAATACTGTTTACAGTTTAATTTATATTCTTCATTTTTTCCTTCGACAATAATTGCAAGGTAATTTTGACTTGCATATTTGTCGTGTATTTTCAATGTTTCAGTACTTCTGATAATAACGTATCAGCATTAGGTTCTCACGCCCAATAGATAATCGAATCGAAGTAAAACGTTTTTCTCCCTTATCATAATTGCAAGGACACAATGCTCGTCGAATGAATTTATCATCGTATCATTTCTTGTCTGTCTTTGCTTTTCTTGTATTTCATATTTTTGCAGTATTCCCGGTATTACGTACATTGTACTAAAATACGTGAAATATTGTAACCAGATTTTTTTCTTTCTTTTCACAAGTCTGCTGAATTATAAACCTGTGTTCGTCTCGACAATATATTGCACAAGTTTTAACTACCCGTTGAAAAAAATCAATATACTTGTTGAAAAAAGGAGAATTCGGCATTTCTCTCGGTTTTCTCCATCTGGAATTATGTCATGAATACAGGAAATGGTTTGTGTCATATATCGTTCATAATCGAGAAAGGACGGCTGAAGGTTTCTGCCATCCTGTTTGTTTTAGCGAAGCTAAAACGCACACCCTCCAGTGTACCGATTACCGAGTGACAGTCTGCAAAACAGAAATTGTGAACACATTAGCTGAACTGGATGAGTAAAAATGTACTAACGTTTATGAATATTTTAGTGAACTACTTTTGAAATATGCACATTGAACGGCACGACACGTTTAGAGACTGCCAACCAAAAGTAGTTTCAGGTGTTTACCGCAGTACTGCTGAATTTTTAAACCATTTTATTTTACGTCTTTTCTATATACAATTGTTGCCCTCACTGCGACTCAGCACACTGCCGTTTCCATTATGTCTACGGCTCTTGTATGTTTCGACTAGACAACTAAAATGATTAGAGTACCACGAAAAAGTGATCTTTTATCTGGAAATGTCGTGCAAAATCGTTGTGGCTTACACGCCATTAATGTTTCAGTCGTTTGCTTCGTGTATTCGAACTTTTTAGTCGTTCTGCTTTCAAGTTTAGGTATTTTTGTGAGCACACGTAATCAAGTAGGAATGGAATGAGGAGCTTACATGTACAACTTGTAGGCAAAATGTGGTTTACTTTGATTCTTGGAAACGATTTAACAAGTGCAAAGTACAGAGTCGACGATTTAGTCTGCATCATCTCATCCCATTATAATTTAGTTCGTTCAAACCGAACTTTTGTGGTGAGCAACTGAGTCACCATTAAAAACTGTAATTTATTCTTTAACGAGTTTCGCTTTTACAAAAGATGATTCTTGATGTCAATGTCAATGCATTAAAATCATATGTGTACGAAATGTTCGGTTATGCTCATGTTTACTGATTGCGTGCATGATTATACGAACCTCCTCAGCCGACCTGGAGATTTCAAAACATTCATATTATTTGGTATTTTTAGAGTTGCGGTAGGTCGTTAGGGTAGTTTAGGCCGAGCACTGTCCATTTAATTTGTGTGGATTCCATCTGGTTGCGTAATTTTTGTTGATGCGGAGGATATTTATTAAGGGATATGCTATATAACCCTTTGTATGTACTAAGGATTTCTGCTCAAACATTTCCCCTATTTTATCTATGCAGCTTATTACGGAATGAAATAACAAGTAAGGTACTCAGATCTGGTGTTACGTAAAAAAATCGATAGCTATTCGTCTTCACACACTTGTGAAATTCCATGGCCTAAAGCGGAATACATAGCAAACGGTAAGGCCGCTGTCTACAAAAACATCATGAAATATTCAAGACAGTCGGATAATATTGAGTACCTGTGAAATTTGCTATTTGGTTATTTTCTTGTCACAGCGTTGCATGCAATAAGTAAACAGATTGTGTGATGGCTCCTCACAAACCGTATTGCATTACTAAAAAATCGTGATCATGAAAACATCATTTAAATGCAATTTGTGAACTGCGCTGATGGTCGTTGGATCATTGTTGTTGTTGAGGATGTATTTTTTTACATAGAGTTAGACAAGCGGAATTACTCTGTCCTTGATTTTGTCGAATTCATAAAGCGCTGTAAGTATGAGCAGATTTTGTTGCAGGTCAGCCTTCTTTATGCGTGCGAGCTGTGATTATTTTTCTTGGATCTTTTTATGATCCAAGATAAGTTTGGTTAGGGAAACAGACACACAGATAAACTGATGCATAATAGTTTATTTGTTCACAGAACCGTCATAATCTGATGTCGAGCAAAGTTCATTCTTTCAGGTCATAACCCTCTAGCCATTATCCTCGTCTACGTAGACCTATACAAAACAAGGACATAATCGTTAAAGTACTATATACCGACTATACAATACAATGTATCTATCCCGATACTATACAGCTTTTGCTTGTAATTATGTTTGAGGACGAGTCTGGTCAGAGACACGAAGTAACTGCTTTTTGGTTTCTGCTTGGATAGGAAGCAACTTACTAGGTGATTCACTTGACTTGAGCAGTTGTGTTGCGTGTTGAGTTGACCGAGACATATTGATCAATGGCATCGAGTAAAAATCACGTCTCAAAGATTCAACGTTCATTTTGTCACAGACGATAGGACTCTTTTAAGTCCATCCAATCAAACCTCCAATAGGATAACACATCAAACCATATTATAAGTCTAGACGATGTCATATGCTTATCATCATATACTAAGAATAAAGGACATGCAAAGCAAATACAAATAATTAAAGCAAGTAAACACTCAAAAATCGAAATGGTAGTTATCTAGTATTGGTCGAAATCACGTTAGATGCTGTAAGGAAAAGGATTGTAAGGATGATTGTGGCAAATAACAAAACATTAACCATGGATGCTAAGGACAACAACTGAAGTGTTTGCAATCAATTGCACATTCGCTTTATTGCATCGGCTTCTGAAATGACGTAGAAAATGTCATGACGAAAAAAAGGCCGTCATTTGTCACTAATGTAACCATTTCAAAATGAAACGAAGGATACTATCGTTTTCATTCTACGTTCTTTAGTTATACAGGAGAATTTTTAAATTATAAACGTGTCTTTCACACTTTAATGTGTCAAGGGTTATCATTTTTAAGACATGAAAGAGCTTGTCATCTGTCAAAGGCTTTAATCTTTCTCCGAGAATCAGCAGTTTTTCAGGTAAAAACTACCGAACCGGTTTAAATGGCTGGCATAACAATGATGTAACGGGTGCACTGTCCCTGTTACAAGAAAGGAAGTGCGTACATGATTTTATTTTGCAGATGGGCTTAGTTTCCTTTCAGTTTCCTAATAGTAAGGTCTTTTGTCTGGTGCTCTTTTAAGAGACCTTAAAAGACAAGCGTATACGATTCTCGATTACCTTTGCAAAAAGTAGATACAAGAAGCAAGAAACTGCTTTGTCCGTAAAGGCACTGTCGAAGTTTTTTTCCTCACAATATTCTCAGACTATCAACTATCACGTTCACTTTGTAAAATAACTGTACATTGTGGAATAGACGCATATCGAGACCAAGTGCGTTCGTTCACTTGCATTCATTTGAAGGTTGGCTTTGTGCATTGTGTAATCTTTTTTCGTTAGGAAGCATCCCAACAAACCAATTTTTCACATACATTTTATCAGCTACAAAAATTGTGTAGACTTCACCTCAATTTATGGTTGTAGATTACGATATTTTTGTTGATAGCGTCTTATTATCAGTGTTACTTTAGGATACATCATCGGTCTATCTTGTTCATATGAAATGGTACATTCAAACCATTAATCATGGAGATTTTAATGTTCCTGCTAATTCAGCGACGGTTTGAAATATGTACCTCGTACAAATGATTATATTTTTGCGTATGGGACATTATGTATCACTGTGTACGCAGTCAAAAGTAAACGTTTATTATATGACAATGCAACGATCGTCAATATATTATAAGTAATTAAAGAAAGGATTAGAAATAACTTGAAGCATTTATATTTGTCCTCGATTAATATCATCTCCGAACAGCAAAGCTTGATCACGTTGTATCCAAAAATGTAGCCATTCGTCTGCAATGTTGTCGTTGTGTCGCTAGTATTTGTTTCAGACAGTAGTATAAAAACAAGGTGCCGGCCACGCACAAATCGGTCATTACTTCGGATCTTATTTGAACAGTAAACACTTGAAACCAGGACGAGTGAAGCATGATAAGATAAAGTGAAACATTAGTTTGCATATCTATTGCAGTTTCCGATAGTGTACTTTTTAAAAACAAATATGTATATTCAACTGCACAGTTGAAGTGTAAATATTTTATAGCTGCAATTCAATTGACAAGTACTTTCTAAGAGGCGAGGTATGAGGTCTATTGTATTGCTTCTGTTTGCTTCTGCATCGATATCTCGTCGCCGGGAAATTTGATTTTTTCTTACATTGAGACAATTCACTAACCTTATCAAGGTCTTTGAAAAAAGGTCCGATTCTGACGATAATTTAATACATATGAGCAAACTAGATTATCATATACAAGCTGGGAGAATGCGCTGTTGAGAGCAACGGGAAAGCTACTGCAGACAATTTACATATTATATATCTCAACTAAATTAATATTAACATGAATAACAACAATATCAGCGTGATATGCGAAAATAAAGCGATGAGACGGCTTTGCCGATTGCGCTGATTTATGCGAATTTTAGTATGCTGGTTGTCGGAATCAGTTTTTTTGAAGGATTCCATTCTGGTTTTGGCAGCATTTCTGTGTTCTACGAGTTGATTTTGAAGCGTTGTTTAAATACAACCATTTTCTTAAATTTTGCTTTGTACTTAGGTAATAGTGCACTAAAAACTGTCCTGCTGAGCACAACGCATTACACGGCATATTGTTACTTTTAGCAAACTCTGAGATACTGCACTGCAGTTTTACATTTCACAGCCATAAATTAAATTATCTTGACATGTCGTGCCGTGTGCCACCACAGGATATGCAGAGGTATTAAAACATAAAACAATGCAAAAAAGGAGTAGTGCATAGTTGCATGACCGGCGCCGGCAATTATTTTGTTGTCCTGCCATCGACACCAGAGGCTCTCAAATGCGTCATAATAACTCTCTGCCATCTGCAACAGTTCGTCACTGACTCGTCATGTTGCATGAAAATAAAATGTGCAAAACTGATTGTAATATGCATAGGCTTTTCTTCGTCAAAATGATAACTACCTTGAGATTTTACATGATCTTGATTTCATGAAGAAAATCGTATCTAGTACGACTCAGTAAAACTGCAGTTTGCAATCTGCATGCGAAAGTGTTTAAAGTACACGATTTACATATCAGTTCAAACAGTTTGTTGATGATTTCCTTGTGTGAAAATTGTTTGTTTAATTGGATTTCTTTGGGGCACAGCACGTTTCGCAGGTAGTGTAGGATGATCGCCAAATAGATATAGTTCATCGGGTGCATATCGTACTGCCAAAACGGTTTAGATGAAGTCTTTTCTCGTTTTAAAATATGGTAATTGCTTAATTTTGTGAAGATATACAGTACATTGACACATACATAAAATATATTTCACCCCTACTTGTGTTAACTTGAGAAATTTTAACTGGGCGAGAACTGAGGCGAGGAAACTTTGAACACTGACAGTCAGCTCAATGTGTTTGGACGTTAAATACAGTGGCGACTAATTAGTTCGTTGAGAAGTATAACTTTTCTATCGCGTTGAACGATGTAATAAGTATTCAGACATCGAAACGAGAGGTCTCATTTATGAATGTTACATTGTCACCGCAATTTAGAGAAAACATTTATGCTGCTTGTATCATCACATAAAATAGTTTTTAAATTCAAATTCAGCATGCTCAAATTGATCGTTTACTTTGTCCTTGAATTATACAGGCATAACCATATTTTTCAATTAAAAATAACATGATATCCTTCGTTTGAGCCAATCATACATCTGAGGGATTTGCGTTACAATATCAAGTTGCAATTGATTCAACTAGAGGAATAATTGTCTATGATTATCAATTGTAATGCAGTCTTGTGATAAATATCCAAACTGAAAAAAACCCTGGTATCTTGAATGGTTAATGAGAAGATCTTGTTGTTTTAATTTTTTTGTATTCATTTCTTATTCCGATAAGAGAGCATGAGACCAGAACCATCCAACAAACTCGGCGAAGGAACGATACTCATTTTATTTTGGTGATGGGACGGGTGCTTGAAAACTGAAATGTAAAAACAACTTAAGTTTTCTCTAGAGACGTCACGAAAAAAAATATTTAAATTAAGTCAAACTCACCGTCAAGATTTGAAGGAAAAATTTGGCTGACAAGGTAATTCAATGCATTTGTTCTCAGTAACCCTTTCGAAATAACGTCCACTAGGTAAATCCGAGCTAAATATGAAATCAAGTTTGCCCGCTTCTTGTTGTGTGGCTGTTATTTTGGTTACGTAAGGTCAAAGCTAAGGCCTATCAATAGTCATTATGAGTCGAAATAGCCATTCCCTAGAAAATTATTCTCCTCGCTGTTTTGAAACCATTCAAATCAGGAGCTTACCCACAACGCCTTGTAATTATTACTACTACTTTGTGCCGTATGCACTACTTCTCTTTTGCCTTCTGCTTAAGCAAACTTAGGAAGGCGCACTACACTTGTTAACGAACACGTTGGTAATTAAGTAAAAATTTTCCAGAACATATAATATTATCTTGTGTTTCACTTCTTCTGAAGTATGAACTTATGTAAATCTCTGCTATGCTTATACTTAATGCTTATTTTGAATGCATGTTTTGCTTCTTTAAATTGGGGAATCCCTGTGCAAAATCTATCGCTTTACTGATCATTGAACCTTTTGGTCAAAACTCATACAAATGCATGCTTGAAACCCAATTCGGAAAGGAAAACAAAGAATTCCGATAGGGATTAGTAGCGTAGTTCCAACAGTGGTTATAGAATTTACGTTCTAGTTTTTTACTACTTGAATTACCGGATACACAATTTATCTGCTTGACCAACAAACTACTCTGAAAGCTTGTTAATGAATTGTTCATATCATGATCATTAAAGCCAGTACAGATGCTGCAGGTGTCCAATATGGCGCAAAGTTGGTGCTATAATTTTTTTGAGAAACGAGTATCAGGTAAATTTCACGTTTGATAAGATACATACTAAAATTAACTGGTACGAGGATTGTCTATTTACACAAATAGCAGAATTTTTTTCTATTTCGTTCGACAACTTGTGCACTCTGGTGTGGCCAAATTAATTATCGTTAGTTTAGATGTAAAGTAAGAATAAAATATCTTTGATGAAAGGTAGATCCGTTTGCGAGTTTTTAAATCTGTCCATAATAACACTAAATGCTTATTTTCTTTACAAGCTGCTCTAGCACAGAATCCGTAAACAATAGTTTTTGAGTACGTGATCGATAGCATCATTCATATCTCATCGAGGAGGTTGGAAATGTGAATATACAAAACTAAGTTTTGTTGTTTTCTTCTATTTTTTGCTCGTATTTTGATCTATAATCAGGTTCAGAACAAGAAAATATGTTCAATAGTAAGGAAATAAGTTGCTATCGTAGTCAAGCTAACCATTTCTTGTGTTTGAATTATCAACACAATTCAACCAGAGAAAAATCCATGCCAACCACAACAGTTTCCATAGAAGAAAGATTGCTCCGATACTAGTAAACAAGTCTTTTGGATGTAACCAGGTATAAATGGTAGGGATGGTACCCAAATTGGCAGATGTCGTTTCTCACGAACGGATGAAAACTATTTCGGATAGTTCTACTTATCTACGGGAAAAAGATACTTGTCTCCCTATTAGGCGTTCTTTTTCCCGCATGAAAAGTCCTCAAATCAAAGATTATAAATAGGCAATGTGTTGCCATGCTTGATTTAGCGTAAACTGACAAGAGCCTAACTAGAATTCTGATCCTGAAGCGATTTGCATTCAATCCAATCTTAATTTTAATTAGGTATTGTGCGTCTTAAATACAAGGTAGGGCCGATAGAAAAACCCACTGCTCCTAAAATTTATTTGGGGAAGAACGAAACAAAGTTTTGTTTGTCTGACTTGATATGAACTTAGACGGGGTAAACACCAAAAACTAAACCCCAGTAGGTTTGATGAAAAAATCTGGTTAAGCTAAGGCACCCGCTCAAAAGTACAATTGATATAAACTAAAAAAAACTGATGACGTGGTGAAATGCATATGTTTAAATCTTTTATCACAGCTGCTTACTTTCTTTTTGCATACCAAATCTGGCTATGAATCCATATATTATAATATAATTATTAATTATTTTGTACTGGACTGTTGTTCCCGTTATGTCCTGCATTTCAAATCAGGAGGCATGTTTTCACTTAAAAATTTATAAGAACGAGTACCTATGTACAACTGCACACTGCGTTGTTGAATCGTTAAGGCAACTAATGCCTTCGCATTGCGCACGTTGCCAAGTGATTTGGCGTCTTTATGTCGGCTACAAAATCATTTCTGCCTCCACCCAGGTCAAAGTAAGTAGTTAAACTAAAATTTGTTTATTATTTTACAGTCCGCATGATGTATTGCGAAAATAAAATAAAAATAATGGGAGTGTATGTGACGAGTGTTGCCATTATAGTTGCATTCGGCCCAATCTATTTTTCAGTGAAACATTGTGTTCAACTCTGTGAATCGAAGACTTTGTTCGTGTTTCAAAATAGCGAAGCGTCACGACACACAACATAGCCTGAACCATGCAAAATTGGTTTTCGAGGAGCACAGCACCGGGTCCATACATTTACTAGTATATAGCTTCATCATTATAATAATCAAATCATGGCGAAATCATCTTGTTGCTCATCTCTTAAATTGTTTCCTTGGAACCAAGAGGACAGGAGTCGCATCGACCATTTATATGTATCCCACAAGCACATTTAGCAAACCTATATGGAAGTACAACAAAAATTCTGGCAAATTGCATTTGACAAACAGATTTCTTAATCCTGACGGAGAGAGTAGCGTTTTTATTCACAAGACTCACAAAATCTGGCGGAATGTCAAAAACGACAGATGCAAATGTACTTGTTGAACCACTACTAGATATATGTTGTGAAATGCACTAAAATAAATTCTCGGAGCAGAACATAACTTCGTTCAAATCTGCAACTTTGAAACGACGACAAAGTTGAAGAAAAACTATTTAGGCACACACAGGAAAGCGCCGAACACAGCAAGAAGAAAAACCTAATTGAAATGCTTGTTCAGAAATGCTATCATGGCTATCAGAAATACTAGATGTACTGCGATGTAACCTCTTTTCCCTTCGATGAAAAACAAGAATAGCAGTGAAGACGATGTGTGATGCACTTTGATTTGTGTCGTACCATCACATCATGACGTTAATGCGCTCTTGCACAAACGAAAATAGAAGGAGAAGTTGAGAAGCGTTTTATCTTGATGAATGACATTACACACGACTTTTCATGTATGATTATCAATTTCCCCTTTAATCTTAGTCTGAAACGTAGGGGTTACAGGGAGGTCCTTTCAATGCACTAGATCACAATGCATGGGATACTGATATACAAACTGATTGCACTGAAATCTAAAACATATCGAAGAATTACTTTATAATAAATTTTTCGAAGAGTTGAAAGGAAATATAGTTTTTTATTGCCCCGCATTTATTTATTTTATTTTTTTTTGCGCATGTGAGTACTTTGTATCCGTAAACGTTGACATCAGGAAAAAAGACTTTACCTGAGTAAACATTTTATCATTCCAAACAGATGTAACATATCAGCGCAGTGTTGTGTTGTAGACCAACCATCATTTAATCTTGCAATAGGAAGAGTAGCGAAAAGATTTTTTAAAATCATATTCAGCAGTCTACATGTCTGTATGGTTGTTGCAGTTGGAGTTGGGAAAACAGTTTTACACGAGTCTATCCTAAGATAAATTGCTGTTTCCTGACCTCTGGTTCACTCCACTTTCAATTGCATTTTTCGGACAAACAACATTTAAAAAAAAGTAAATCAGAGGAACAAAAGGTCTCTATTGCTATAGTAAATATCAAAAATAGCAGAAGGTTGCTATTTTTTTTTTTTTTTTTTTTTTTTGAAGAAGCGCCTGCTTTCCAGAGTTACAAATGATTATTGATTCATTGGACGAAAAAATGTTTTCAGCGAAGAGTTGAGTAGTTGCCTAGTGGATTGTTAAATTACCATATTCACTCGATTCAGTAGCAAATCCTGTATAGAAAAAGTCACAGACACATTTTTAACGGAGACAATATATATTAGTCCCGCGTTGCTGATAATAATAGAAGCGTACGAGACAATTTTCCCCCTAAGTTTTCATGGAGCCAAACGCCATTATGGTGTAGTACAGTCTGCTTCAAGCGTCATGATGGAGCCATGTGCATGTTCACCGGGAATTTTAGCACATAATATAATGTATCATATAATAAGCCAGTCAACATTCAGTTTTTGCGTAGTTTTCCTGTTCTACTGAAACACAGTATAGTCAGCAAGTTTTTTCTCACATAATTCCATTCATAATTTTTTGTATTATGATGCGTCCTTGTATTCATGGACTGTAGATAATATCATGCTTCGTTATTAGTATCACTTTTATTATTTGATCCTCTATTCTATTTTTTCGGAGATTTATGGCATGAAATATTGTGGTACTAGTATTAATCATTACTATAATACTATAAAACAATATATTATCATCTTGATTATCCTTATTACAGCCATTTTTTCCCTTTTAGTTTCCAAAAATGATCTCAAAATCGTTTACTCTGCACAAAAGTAAAGAAGACTAAAATAATATCATAAATATACGAAGACGAAGCCATAAATTGATCATAATTTTAGTGTGTGCCGCTGTGCTCGTTTGTTCCTCGAACCGTGAACAACATTACGCCCATCGGTCTGCATTTAGTACATTCCTACGACGACTTGTCTACCATGCTCAGCCACCAACCTACCTGCCGATTCGGAGAGAGTGAGTGAATAAAAGACTGAGATTTACATTCAGGTAGACAATTAGCAATGAATGTTGAGGTGAAAATATTTTCTGAGTTTCACGTTTTTGCAAATCAAGGGAGAAGTATATTGGGGGATGGGTGTAAATTTACTACTACCAACCGATTCACTGGAAACAGTTTTGATTCATTGCTATGCATGTTTTAGCTTTCCTCTCCCTTACATACAAAACGATTATTTCTACTGATTATTATCGACCGTAGCGAATCAGTGAACGCTGGGACTGCCACAGTGAAAGAAACTGACCATAAGTTTGCTAAATGTCTACAGAAAAAACGATTAGCGATATCAATGCAATGACCTTCTCGGTCGCGTCGCGTCATGATCCCACTTCTTTGGGAAACTGCCACTTAAAATGCAATCTCGGCAAGACAGAAGAATAGCATGTTTGTTACAAGAGTAGAAGACAAACATGGTGATTCATACACCAAATTTAGTTATGTATAAGAAACCTGAAAAATCACAAATATAAACGGTCATATCAGCAAACATAGTTGCAAGTAGCGATAGAAGGCACGAATACTTGCAGAATGAAGATGGAGAAAGTTGTGTTCAGGTTGTAGACGGCATTAATTTATGTAGGTACAAAAATATGCGTAAAGATCATTATAATAATTATGTGTCAAGAATGTATGTCTGCTCAGTGCAATAATGTATGTAGTACATCCGCATCGTTCGCTATTGCACATTGTTGAAGCATCTGTAGCTATGATGGCGAGGCTGGCTGTAATCCTCCCTTCGTCTTTTTTGCTGTCTGCTCGCAAATTGTCTGAAAGATTTCAATTTGTTCGTGTGCGTGAAGCGCCAAAAATGTGCCTTGGTGTGTACTTCCTTGCAAAAAATGGCGTCTTGCGCTCTAAAGAATATCCTGTACGCTTTACTTTAAATTCCCTTTTTTTCCTCGACCACTCCATCTTGAAATCATTTTCACGAAATTCATACAGGGGACACCGCTTGTGTTCGTTTAGGTAGAGTCGGTGCTTACCAACAAAAAAATGTTAAAGTGGTGGTCAGCGATCGTTATGTTCACGATACCTTACCTTGTACATGTTATAGTGTACTAAGAAAGTAATTTGTCGATGAATCCACTAAATTCATGCGTCCACTTCACGAAATTCAAACAGCGTAAAGTGCGTATATATTCTTTTATCATCCCATCATTGTACGGTGATTTCGTTTCTCTGGCAGTTTGTACAGCAAGCTAGGGCAATAACTTTTAGCAGACCTACTCTTTTCGTGAGACAAATCATGTATTTCATAATTACCAATCTAAAATATACTACTCATTGAAAATATATAGATAGAGTTTTGATGGCTTAGAGATCAAGTTAAAATTGATCTGAGATCAGTCGAAAGTTAAACATGTTGCTGCTGAGCACAACTAATTTGAAGGAAGCGTTTCTAAAAAAATGCGTGTCTTTGACCAATCTTGTACGCATGTTTCTTGAATTAGTACATCAAGTTAACGCAGGTATTTGGAGCGATAAATAGTAGAACAGTACGCAAATAGTATTTTGCCAGAACTTAGAATACAGTCAACTTTTGAGCTGAATCTCCATTTTTTTCTTAGAACTGGGAAGTTTCATCCGGCCATAAAGCATAAAAATTTTGGATGGGAGGACAAGACTTATATGCCATCCACAAACGGTTGACACTTTTAGAGTACTTCAACTGAAAGAATCATTAAACTAAAGTACAATGCTTGAAATGGCGTTCCTCAATACACAATTCGTGGAACTTTGAGGTTCTATTTAAGGGTGTAATTTTTGTAACCATTAAACGTAGCATACAATGAGATAATGAGGATGAGAGTGAGATGTTGAAATTTGTAACTTCAAACTTACCAGACTTGTGACTACATAACAACAAAATAGATTCACAGTGTCTGAACGCTGTATTCTGCTCTCGTCTAACGTACTTGCTTATCTCGTCACGGCTAGGACGTAGAAGCAAAAAGAAAATGTACAAAAAAGTGCGTACGTGCTCACATAATATACTAATTACATGTTTGAAATGCCCAGATTCACTACAAACAACACGAAAGTTAATTTGATACTTTTTACAAAACTGCTTCTGCAGCAAAGGCACTTCGTAGAGATCTATGCCACTGAGGCTTAATAAGAATTACTACACACATGTCTGCTTTTCTAGCCGTTACAAATCTTATTAGCACTGACGATTAGCAGATAAGGTAGATAATCTTGTGAAGTTGACGCTGAATACGTATGGGTGAATCAGTGACACTTGCTATGAAGTTTTAAGAAAATTTCACATTATCGTTCATCGTTTGTTATTGAAAGGGAAAGCAGGACACGACGAGGTCGGAACCTAGTTGCATTTTAGCAAAATAACAAGTCAACGAACTTATTCATTGGCTACATGTAAGTTTGAAGGATGAATTTACGGATGATACGTAGCGCTGCTAAACTATTTGTTACCTATTGCAGATACTTGCTATGCATGTAACATATGCTGTTGGATGTCTATATTCATATTTTAATGGGCTTATCAAAACGTGAAGGACGTTGAGGGTTCCTCGAAAATTGTAAACAACAATCTGTAACTGCCAATATGTAGCAGACAATTATGCTCATAACATAACCAGTAGTGTATGTCTGTGACGTAACAAAACTAAAACCTATTGACTATTGACATCGAGGTATATAAAGTATCGTCTTCGTCCTTTAGAATACATCATATCGAGATACAAGCAGTTTTGCAGTGTACTCTTGAGGACTTGCGTGTTCCAAAGCAAGCAATTAGAATTGTCTTCTCAATCGACTATTGCAAAGTCAACAGCTTCTAATTGTAAGATGTAGCGTAAAAATGCTGATGATGATAAATGTCAACCCTGTCGAGTAATTTTCCACTAGGCCAGAATGAATGAATTGCAATGAAGACTAAATATGTATTGTTTTCCTTTCCCCTATATCGTTGAAAAATGTTATTTTTGTGTAGCAATTGATCGAATATTCCAGATGCATCTCATCTTGTAACAACTAAAATGTATAACTTTCAAAATCTCTGATGGACTCGCACAATTTATAGGAGTACTTATAATGATCGCGAATGACAAATGAGGAATGGCATAACATAAATGGAATTTTGTAGTAGAGTAAGCAGGAAGGTCCACGAGTGTTTAGCACAAGTTGTTTTATTTCCCCTAATGGAATTTTAAGATGCATCGCTCCCGTATGTTTTGTAGCCGTCATATCAAATATCAATGTAATCCATCGATGGATAAAAGAAGTTCTTACTAACAGCTTTCTTTTTCTCGCTTATGAAAAAGTAAACGAAATTATAATAGACAAGTAAAATTTGAACGACATCTTGAATAGTCAGCAGCATGGAGTATTTGGAAATCAGGAAGATAAAAATACATTTTGCAAGGTCAAACTTATATGAAGGTATTTTCTCCTGACCATGTTCACATTTCCAGATCCTACCGTTTTATTATACTAAACTCTTACTACATGTTCAATTCGCATGTCAAATGCTTTAAGAGTAACATCATGTATTCTAGAAATAAACAAAAACACCATATGCTATGTGGCATGTCTACTACTTATTGTGGGGAATGTACTAGTATTTCGATGGTTTCTTCATCGCACCATACGCTGATTTTTTTTGTTATTCGTCCATGCTTCCATGCATGTGATTTTTTGGTCAATAACGTAACAAACGTGTTTGAACCATAGAATAAATATAGTTCTACTAGAATAGAAAACACTCATTTCAAGTGTGATTGTTTACTTTAAAAAAACCTGCACGAATGTTGCCATGTTGTTTTTTTGAGGATATTGGGAGAACAAATGGTTTCTTCATCGCACCATACGCTGATTTTTTTTGTTATTCGTCCATGCTTCCATGCATGTGATTTTTTGGTCAATAACGTAACAAACGTGTTTGAACAGTTGCAATTGCTGGCATGATAACAACTTACAAAAGTTTTTGTTGCTGTGGACCAGATCAACGAGTAAACTATAGCTAGATGTCATTCTTCTTTAAATAAGCATTATGCATTTGCTTCCATGCTTGAAACTATAATAATATTATGTACATATAGAATGTTGAATAGCCGTGGTATAATGCATAAAATTTGTGTGATCAGGAGTCTACGTAGTCTAAAATTCGAAGAGGACGTTTTCAATATTCTTGGACGGATTGGATGGTAAGTCGTCTATATAATGTCCAACACAAGGTCAAAAGGGTTGAGAAAAAATTCGATTACCAATTATTAAAATGGTCTCCTTTGTGCGATAAGTTATTTCATTTCATTTCGCAAATCATAGGAAAGCTTTCGAATGGAGGAATGGCAATAACGGAAAAACGTTTTTCAAATAACGTCTAATTTCTAAGTGTCGTGTCCACCCCTGTCTATTTTCTGAGTATCAGCCTGATATTCATGTAAAACTACATAATCGCCTGACTTGTAATTGCAGAACTCGTACATCGTAGGTACTTTATAAACATTCCACATATAAGTGTTAAATGAATCCTACCCAAATACACTTCTGTTTTGCGCTTCTGAGTTTTTACGAACACTATGTTCAATTAATTTATCTGGAAACTAAAACCATCCTGGTCATTTTTAGGATAGCTTTATTTCAGCCATATGCTGGAAGGAACCTATTTTCACCAAATAATACGTTATGTCTTGTAAAATTTTTGCATGAATTGTCTTACTGTCACATCTTTAATTTTCAATCGTTTTATAGCGTATCTTAAAAAAAATGATTGTCGACAAATGGGTTCTCGTTCATTACGGCCCATAGCAAAAAAACTAGACCATAGCATTAATATTAGTATTCATGGTAGGAAATGGGTGGCTGGCTAGTTAACTGCGTGGGTTAGCGTGCAGGTGAAACGTTAGAAAGGTTATTTGAAGGGCAGTAACATATCGGCCGTAGAATGAGATTCGTAAGTCGGGCCTTTCGAAAAAACGGCTAGACTTTATTTTCTATTTACAGCAGTATAGAAATAGCTCTCTCTACATAATCAACTTGCGGTGACTTGTTTTCTTTGTCCAACGCATTCATGGGCCTTTTTAATCATAAGTGCGGAGTAAATATTTCTTTTCGCAAAAGTTGTTTTTGTTGCTGGAGACGAGTTACTTACGTTTACGACTTTCCACAAAATTCGGCTTTACTCTAGGACATACGATGCAGCCTATACGTTAGTTCTAGAATGTAGGAGCAGACGTGGCCGTGTAGTCATGGTGTTGTGTAAGGCCTCCGCAGTCAATGTTGGACGTGGTCATGGTAGCATTTCTGGAGAAATGGATGCATCGATCGAAATGTTTCGGTGAGACGTAGAAAGACGAACCTATGCTTAACAGATATGCGTGGTATCGCTTTGCAAAATGTTCTTAATAAATTCTTCTTTGATACGTTTACCTTTCCCATGTCTTTGTTAGTCTCAATATATTAAGAAAAGTAGTCATGATTTCATGAATAAACATGATGTATTACTAGGTGTCATTCATTCTTACTGTTTCCAACAACGAAAGGCGAAACTTATTCCTACGAACTATAAAATCACATAAGCTCATAAATTGCGACCTGTACCTACATCTGCCAAAGAAAAGTAGAAAGATTACTAAGGAAATAAAAAAACAATAGTGTTATCGTATCTTCATTTCGATGGAAAAAACGTTTTGTGTAGGGAGAATATGGAAACTGGACGCGTATCACGCACGTATTTTGATGGATTTTATTTTTAAGGGTGTAGTATTTGCAAGTGACTGCGATTTGTGTATCATTTGCATAAAATTCTTATACATAGGCATCATAGTGCGTCACCTTTATTTAGGAAGTATTTTCAGTCAATCGCTCATGTAAAATTTCCAGAAGTGTTTTTCCTAAAGGTGAAAGGAACAAAAATGTTCCTGTGCCAACGAACATTTATAGTGTACAATCATCATATGCTACCCATAGAAAAAGATATTTGCGTTTTTATTCGTCCATGATGATACCTGTATTCGCCTTTAGTTTAATTGAACGAGTTTTAACATGTTTTCATTTATTCAATGAAACAGTATTCAAAAACTACTTGCAAAAGAAAAGAACATTATGATGAGTGTCGTACTACATACGATTAGTTTGAACATGCACTTGTTTTTTACCTGTACACAAGCCTGGTTTTTTCTACATTCGTATTGCTCGAGGAAAAATTGTTTGCATTTTTATGAGTTATTTTTACGTAAGTACTGGGATTATGAATTGTCGATGTGTTTATACTTTCTACCATACTCAAGGAACCCAGCTCTGAATGTCATCATGTGTGCGTAGTTTTTTTCCCTTTGGTAGGACGATGGACATTCAAAACGAGTTCATAGAAACACCACTTCGTAAACAAGCTGTAATAGCACTGGCAACTTACAGATTTATGCTTCCTCCTACAGTAAAATATGTCGTCTTCCTAATCTAAATATGTTCTGTTATTTTAAAACATCAAGTACATGCACCAATATGTTGTTGCCAGGGGAGTCGACGGTTGGTCTAGACCATACAGAGAAAAGTAATAACAATAGAAAATGGTTTCGAATGTGCCTACGTCATTTGAACTGGTTTTATGTGTGTCAAAGAGCATCATACCAAAATGCGCATTAGCTTTTGAACAAGCGACTGCTACCTGGTATAAAAAAACGGAATCACCGTGTTTGGGTAATTGGATACGCTGGAATGCATAAGTCATAGTGTAGTTATAAACAGACCAAGATTAACAATAGCTTGAAAGGTTATTGAAAGAGAAGAGACAACATTGGACGAAAGGAAATAGACACGGGTAGTAAACTAGCATTTCCTGCGATAGCACGTAAATCTTAATAGTTTTTTTCAAACGCAGACGACTAGAGCCCAAAATGGTGCATTAGTGGTGGTACAAAATCTTGAAATATGACCACGCATGAAAACCCATTATCAATTTTCGATGAACTGTAATAATCCTCTTACTCAATTAAGAAAATCTTCTTTTCGTGACAACCCATATTCTTTCTACATGTTAACGTTGATATTTTTCCGAAAAAAATAATTTGTGTATGACTTGGTGTTAATTGATAAGAACGACATTTACACACATTACCACTACCAATACAACTACCGTAAATTCTCTAAAGATCGCCCCAGCGAAAATTTGAAATTTTGCTGTTGACCCCCGGCGATAAATAGAGACTCGGCGAAATTTCAAATTTGCCTCTTGACCCCGGCGATCTTTAGAGGATTTACGGTATGTGCATCTAATTTCTGTGTTATTTTAGAAGGAATTCGAGTCCAGTACTGTATTAAAACAAAGCTTTGATCTGCTCATAGCACCTTATCATAGTATTTTCAAGCATTGGCTTGAAATCAATTGGGAATAATTCTCTCTGTGGCACTTTTCTTTCTATTAATAAATGCAAAGTTTTGTAGGTGGCAGGATTTCAGTCTTTATATGTAGGTGGCTTCGTATATTAATAGGCTACAGAACTTGCACAACATCCCAACATTAAAAAACTGCAGTCGTCAGTTATAAGAAAGCTACACGCTCAACGCTACAGAATAAAAAAATGCTAACACTTATTGCGTCGTGCGACAACGGCCGGGCTTGACGAGGTCGATGGTCTTTTTCTCTTCTCTTAAGCATCGTACTTACTGTATTGAAGATTACCTCCAAACACTCCTGGCAACTTGAACATAACCTATACCTACTTCTGTTTACTCTCTTTTAAAAAAGTACTTTGAAAATATTATCCAGAAAAGTTATACTTGAGCACGTAGTAGTATCATTCTCAGCTTCAAGACGTGTCTGTGGTAATGTCATTTTTTTTTGTTTTTAAGCTTGAGGTTTTTCATGTACATGTCTGCGCAATTTTTTGGGGCCTACTCCTACTTCTATAAGTGGAGTTGTTTACAAGACCATTCCGAGATAGCCCAAAAATGTAAAGGTTATGTATAAGTATCGAGGGCCATATATAACAGGATAGAGAAAGGTGATGTGAATAGGTTTATACCGTATATAATTGAGCCTATCATCGCCAACATCGTCTCGTCGTCAATTTTTTCAATGAATGCAATCGATGGGTCTTTAAATTCTCAAACTGGCTGTCCATTTTTGCTTGAAAATGAATACGATGACATATATTGTTTAATGAATTCAAAAAACAACTGAAACATTGAAAAATAGCATTGGATGTCGGCGTTACTAAAAACTGTCATTCAAAAAGAAAAGGAGTGTATGTGAAGAGATTTTATGCAATAAAATTATATATTCTGAATGAAATGCAAAATTGAAAGGATCGTAGTGAACAAGCAATAAAAACTTATTTGCGTAGTGTAAAAATGTCAGAAAGAAATATTTATGGAAAATCCTGTTGTACCCTATGACATATAACTTTTTAAGATCCACTTGACTGAATATTTTTGCTCACAATTTTTTGTCGTTATTTTCTGTTGCCTAGGTGTGTGACGAGCTTCAGATCTTCTGTTCAAGATGCTCATCCGATCAACTGGAAGTATTAAAAGTGACGGGAGTCATCCCGATGAATGCCCACTCTTGTGGTCTGATAACGAAAACGGATGCCGAACGTCTAGTCAATTCACTTCTGCATAGAAATCCTCCTAAGTCTGTGGTCGGTCCATTAGCCAATGCGGCAGGTAGAGGAAGGGATGGAAGGTCGGCAACTAGTTTCCGAGTCTACCATGAGTGTTTCGGAAAATGCAAGGGGATCGTGATGCCACATTTGTACGATAAACCGGATGCTCTCTGCGTCGAGTAAGTAGAAATATAAGACAATATCTTTTTGAAGTAATATCTGCGGACTAATATCCCCATAACCTTATAAACCCATAGAGTTACTTAGGATGATGCGTACAGAGAAGCTGATCCTACAAACTAATTGAAAGTTGCGAGGGTGAAAATATGTCGAGCGCCAATTTAATACCACAGTTACGAAATTTCAGAACATTTCTGGTATTGCTGTATTGTCCGTTTCCCATAGATTTAAACATAGTATGCCATTTCCAACATTTAAAAACAGGCAAAAAGTAGAATTTGTTTCCTATGGCAATTTTAGTTTTTTATAACTTTACAGGGACTATCGTTTTCTTAAATTAGGAAAATACATTGTCATTGTCATGGAAACTCCAAAGTGTTCCATGGAAATTGCAAAAATTACGTTCGATAATATTTCCATAACAATACATAATCTACAAGAGAATTGCTCTTCGAAAAGAAATTAGAAGAATTTAGTATACCCTGAGGCTGAAGAACATAGTACATGTACATACATAACACATACATACATAGGTAGGTATATGGAGGTAAGCTAATCGATGGACTGTCTTTAAA
The DNA here is from genome assembly GCA_019593645.1 of Akabosia matsudoensis. Lineage (NCBI taxonomy): Eukaryota > Metazoa > Arthropoda > Collembola > Entomobryomorpha > Paronellidae > Akabosia > Akabosia matsudoensis. The sequence goes on from VICI01000144.1 coordinate 35,237, forward strand.
TTAGTTAGGGTTAGTTTAAATTTTATCTCAATGAGTTTTTGTTTGTGTAAACTCGGGGAATGAGCATGAAATGAGCATCTTACATTTAAAATTAATATTGCACTATGTATAAGCTAATTAAGTGGTCACTCAGAAGACTTCTAGCCAGTTTCATCTGTTCATTAGCTATTTTTATTGTTGATTGGTGAATATAAAATGATTTTTAGTAAAATTAATCTCTTTTTCATGCAAATTAAGACATCCCTCACCCCTTACTTGTATAACTGCACAAAAATTACAGATGAAGTGAATAATCTAAGCAAATGTTGTTTATTCCTTTCTGATGATTTATTTTGTACTTTTAAGGTGTGTAGAATGCCACGGTTTGTTCTCACCTATTCGTTTCGTTGCCCACTCTCACAAACGACAAGAGAATAGAACTTGCCATTGGGGATTTGACTCTGCAAACTGGCGTCATTACCTTCTCCTTTCACGGGATCAGGATGATAAAGAGAGATGGGAAAAGGGACTGGAAGATTTCAAAGCAAAATTTGAACATAAAAGAAAGGTAAGCGACTAAGCACGAGTCCTTCTATTACTTTTAGTAGGCACAACAGGAAATACGAACCCAAGATAAAAAGCTTGTACGATTAGTACTACAGCGGCTTCCTGTTCTGCCTCCGATGTGTAAAAGGAAAATTAATTAGCTCTTTGTTTGCTATTGTTCCCTTTTCATCCTCATGTTTTCCCGGGCCAGTTTCATTTCAAGACCAGTTTATTTGTTTTGTTTGGTCTCCCAAATAATAATACCATTCAATGGAGTGATTCATGGTAGTGAAACGAGATCGGTATCATGTAGGGCTTCAGTCGCGTCATTCCATATCCAGCTAGGAACATTACCTGCCTTTCAAATTACTTATGGTCAAAAATTGTACCCATTATGTACTTGGTCTACTTTCACCACTATTGAAATCATCTACCATCTACGATCTTGATCCTACAAAGAAAGAGGAAACTTGCGAGCTTCTTTTTTATTGAGAAAGAACGTCAGCAAATATCTGTCTCTTAGCGTGTAGCACAAAAGAAGGATTACTGGTGAATGGCAAATGTTCTTAGTCTTGTCATGATTTTATACTTATACAACATTTGATAAGGAATATTAGTGAAAGATGAGAACTCCTTGAGAAATTGAGAAACGTGACGTTTGAGCAAATATGAGTTTCCTTTCATCGAAAAAGAGTTGTCACAAAACTAATTGCGATGGAGAGAAAATGAAGTGGGGAGAAAGGTTTCAGGAAGTCCTGTCGAGCTATTGACTGAGCTTGTAATTAGCCGACTCTGCTATTATTTTATAAGTCATGACAGAACTCTGAAATGACATGCGGTCCAGCTCTTTAATCCGAAATTTCGGTACTTAGATTTTAGTAAGACCATTAGTATGGTTTTCGTACAAAAGGTTTCATGTTTTAGGTGTTATGACACTGGAATCGGCAACTTATTGTACACTGTGTTTTTGCCATTTCTTTTCTACATTCTTTTCTTGCTTTACTTTTTCAGCAGAATTACTGAATAAAGTGAATTAGTACACAGCTACTGACAAATCATAGAAAGTTAATTGGAAATAGCTTTGTCAGTTATGTTTACGTGAGGAAACTTCCTCTTTTGTGATAAAAAACATAATGCCGAGCCCTGAGGGTAGGACCATGACGCTTATTAGTTTGGGTGATGGTTTGGATGTCAGAACAAAAATTAATGTCCTCGAAACCATGGTAATCGACCTTAACCAGCTAAAATGTAAATACATGACATAGAGTACGTAGAGTACATCATAGAATTACAATAAGACGTCACTGGAGCACACTTTGTACATACATAGAGTAAGATAACTAATATTAATAATTCATTTAATATTCTTTGCTAAAATACGAGAATTTACCTACGAATATTAGGGTAATTTTTTCCCTCGCCAACTTCACCATCACCACAATCGATTCATTGGTTGAAAGGTTGTAAGGACACAAGCATTTGTGATAACTTTGCTTGCACATTTTGAGGAACAAGTAGATTACAAAACCAATTTCTGAATTTATATTGTGTTTGAGGTTAAATTGCCGATGAAACCAGTATGGCTTCTAGAATCCCTTAACTCTATTCCAAAATACATTACCGTAAAACTTCTAAAGAACGCCCCCGGCGAAAAATTGAACCCTCCCTCTCGACACCCCGGCGATAATTAGAGACCCGGCGATAATTGGAGACCCGGCGAAATTTAAATTTTTTATTTTAACTTGTTTAAACTTGTTACAATTCAGCTAAGAATAGCTTTAACTTCAACTGTTAGCCAACTTTTTGGTAACAATTTTATTCTCATGGCCTTGTTTTACGCCATTTCTGTGACTAAAAGTTTACCTATGCCGATATTGTGCGCTTGATCCATGTATTATACCTGACGTTCTTTAGAGACCTCGGCGTTCTTTAGGGACCCGGCGTTCTTTGGAGACCCGGCGAAATTTCAAATTTTCCTCCTGACCCCGGCGTTCTTTAGAGACCGGCGATCTTTGGAGACCCCGGCGTTCTTTAGAAGTTTTACGGTACTTCGTTTACCCGCTCAAATTGGCGTAATAAAATGCTTCCTGGCCCAAGTGTATTGATTTTTACTCGGATGGTTGCAAGTAAATTGCCCTGCCCGAGGGTCCAATTAGACGCACTCGAATGTCATTTTACTGTAAATATTCATGAATGCATTGTACACGCTGGCCCCCGGTGTCTAGTAAATGAAAACTATGCACCAACCTTTCTCCAGTAGACGTCATGTATATGTCACATTAGTCTAAGCTATAACGTTTCTCAAAACTAGGTTAACAGCTCAGCGTGAGCGGCCACATAAGCAGTCGTAAAATTACGAAACATTTTTATTTCAATCCAGGAAGTGCTTTTGTAATACAAACCAAATTTTTATTCATTTGTTAAGGAGACATATCTTAGCAGAAATACCGCATGATGTGTCCGCTCATCCTCTTTCTAAATCCAACTCAATGCTTTTGCAATTACTTTGCTTCTCCTTTCCCCGCTGTCTTTTAACTGCGACCGTTTTTTACTAATCGTCGTACTTTTCTCGGACGACAATCAATTTAGCTCGTAGGCATTGGAGGACGTAACGAAGGAAATAGCTCTAGGAATCCCCACTTCTGATAAAAACGGTACGTCTACATCCATAAAAGCGGAATGAAACGTCTGCACTGCAACTAAAGACTAGTGTTAGTGTCGTAAAAATGGGAACGACTATCATAATAACAGGCAAGGCTTTCTCAGAGTATAAAGTATCCCTCTTAAAATAATAGAGACCTTTTAACTGACAGCTTATTCCCAATCCACGCGTTCCACTTAGAAGCTGTGCCTTTTATAAAATGAATATAAAACCGTGAGGACAACACCTATTGCATTGATGAACGAAATGTCTGAAAAATAAAAGCATGTTTATAGAATAAGTTTTGCGAGTTTGAAATGTCCTGTCTGGTTGATGTATAGTTTGAATCATCTGTAGCACATAAGTACACGAACGTTGAATGTCGACATGCATATGTCAATCAACATTATCAGTCACTTGCATCCATGAGATATAGAATTTAAGTCCTGAATAGCGCTTTTAAAACTTAATCCCTATTCCCAGTTCATCCTTGAACGGTTGTAAAACAAGGAAGTTAAATATTTTGAAATGTAAGCAGTAAGATTCAATTCGAGTTTTTACCTTGAGACCACACACTCAAACGAAATTGGGCTAGTTTCCGTTTTATATTCTCGTTCCAGTGGGGATAAAAAATCTTGCTCATATACGCTCTCATGAGAGACTTGAAAAGCAAGATCACAAAGAAGAACGATAAGGGATTGTGTCAAGCCCTAATTTTATTTGTATGATGGATATTTTGGAAATTGAAATTTTATTTGATGCTGTTACATGGAAGTGAAAGCTCATTTTTGAAAGTAATTGGGATATAAAGCATATTTGAGTAATATCCGTTTTTATCATCTATAGTGGCACCTAATGAAGTTCTAAACTTTGTGAGAGGCTGTCAGGTGGGCCATGAAAGATGAAAGCATTTTTATTGTACAGCTCACGAAGCAGAAAATGTGAGAAAGCTTCATAATATATGAAATGCATGCGAATGCCACTTCCTTGTTCCACTTTTTTGTACTCGGAACAAGTCTTTGATTGCATATTGTTAAAGTTTTATCCATTTTCTGGCTGAACAAAGGGAACATGAAGATGAGGATCCTTTTTTTCTGTACATTCAATTTCCTCCCATCCCTGTTTTCCCTTTTGCCTCAGCGCTTTCTACTACAGTGAAGCCCGCTTTTGCATTCGATTCAACGATCCCCGTCGAGCTTTCTAGAAAGAGAAAGCCTAGAGTAGAATCTATGGAAAAGTAGGTCATTCCTCTTGCACTCTCTATATTTCACTTTCAACTGCACTTCCTTCTTTTCTTCCATGGTAGACACTAGAGAGTAGTAGATTGTCTACCAAAATTTGAAGTTAGGGAGAAAGCATTCTTTGGGAAAAGGAATAACTATAAGTAAGAATCTAATATAATCAAAATCGTGTAGCCTGCATCACTATGCATGGTGGATGTTGGGGGCATGACAGAATTGACTGACTGCAACCAACATGGAGACCTCAACCGTTAGTGTGCACACCGGAATTTTGAACATCTTTCTACTTGATCATCTTCACAAATATTCGATGTACCTATTACACATATCCCATGCATGCAAAACTTACCATGAGGGTTAACTTTTGTATGAAATCGAAAATCCGACTTTTGCCTCCGTGTACTATTAACTGGCTATACATCAGAGAATCAGAAGGATAAAGAAATTGCCCCGTGCCTACGTCTGAAATAGATTCATGCTAAATTTGTACTTCCTATCCGTGCTGTAAAACGTACCCAAACTTTTTGTCCAAAAAAAAAAAAAAAAAAAAACTAGACCACTGTGATGCTGTCATTACCAACTGCATTGCTCTCGGTTACTCCTACTGTTCCAAAATCCACTTTTAAGAGGCGAATTTACTTTATTTACTGTAATCTGGATGAACTTCTATTACGATCAAAAGGCCTCTTGTTTATTTTACCTCGCTAGGTTGAAATCTCCCAGGGGTATTCTCGCCGACTTTGCTGCACATATGCGTGGTAGAAAACCATCACACAATATGCAAAAAAAACCCTCTCTCGTTTCCTGGAAATGTTACAAGTTGGGCTCCAAGAGATAATAAGAATTTGAAAGAATACATTCCTTATGGAAGGTTATAAAAGAATGCATAATTTTGGCGAAAGTGTAGTTTATAGTTGCTTATGCCGGAAGTTTGCGATATGTATAATTAGAGAATATTTTCAAAGCATAAACTACTCCTGATTCTATGCAAATAAAAACTATGAGCCATGTTTCCTTGTTCCTTCATTGCTCCGACGGATTTCTAACTTTTTTCGACCGTTTTAGTTTTTATTATGTAGATCCGAATCAGGATTCAGAAAGCTTTTTTTTATCCCGTTATGTTTCGCAATACATACAAAATGCTAAGTCAACTCTGCAGTTCTTGTGCATCAGTTCAGCGATTCATCCCATTCAATCAAATTCTGACAGCACCAGGGAATGCAAAAACGGCAAAAAACCGTTAACATTAGGCTGCAAATTTGTTTAAAAAAATTTAATGTGGTATACCATGCATTTTACTTTCAGCATATCAGATGCACGTTAATTGAGACGTTTCAAGTCTGAATATTAGGTATTTATGAATGAAAGATATCCGCTGAAGCACCATTGTCGATATTTCCTTGGAAACCACCTACCTTTATCTCTAGTATCCTAACAGAGTGACAGGGATATATTTCCAGTTCCGTGCTCCAGTAAGTAGGCAAAAAAGCCCCATCAATCATCGTAAAAAAGAAATATTGCGCTTTCAAACACTTTTTTGGTTGACGTCGTCCACAAAGTAAGATCATTCATCTTGATGCTGATGTGGTCATTCCAGTCGTTAGTCCTTGAATTCATTAGGCTAGCTCTTCAAACCTACAAATCACATACGTACAAGATCAGAGAAAATCTTTTAAGCCTGCACCGGACCTCAATGTTGGTTTTGAGAAATACAGAAGAAAGTCGTCATCACAAATCTAAAGTTGTTTTGAAAGCGTTTGAATTTGAGTATTATAATGAAGGTATTAAAGCGGATCAACAATATACCAGGCTTTTGGATTTGATCTTGATAATCAGACGGGGCACTTTGAAACTTTCTTCGGGGCGACTTCAATGTAATCTATATTTTTCTTGAACACATCTACCTTCGGTCCGATGAACAGAGAAAATGTATTTTATTCCTTGGGTATAATGTTTCGTTAGCAGTGGCTCAATCCTGCAATTCCACAACCAAAAAAATTAAACAAAGGAATTTTGTAGCGGTCATACTATTTTTCACAGTTAATCCAACAATCGAATCTTTAGTTTGAACAATATGCTGACTATACATATACATATACGAAGACTTACAACTAAATAAAATGCTTCAGTAGAAAATCACAGTATCTCAACGTCGCCCCTCCAACATTATTTGTTGTTAGGAATCAGGAATCATTTGTGACACAGTTGAGGCAAAAATCTTGTCGATTCTTGCAATGCCCCTTTAGTTTTTGGAATGAAAGGGGAAAGGTTTTTGGCCTGAAAAAGTGTGTTTTGGAGTATGTACTTAAATTTATGGGGAACTAAAAAGTACTATTTTTGGAACATGATTATCTAAAGTTTCTCAATTTCCTGCAATGTGGTTATTACGTTTGATAAAAGGAAAAAAACATCTTTGAAAATTGAATTGAAGCTATACAGTCAGAGATTATTAAATATGAAGCGTATGTTATGGTTCAAGTCATTCTGAAAACGGAAGTACGAAAGTTTATAAGGACTTTGATACAAATTTTCAACAGTATAATGTTGACTGATGATGCTCTTTGAACTTCATTACGTTTCACGTGTTTCATGTCGAAAATGATGCTGTTTGAGCAGCATGCGTTTCATTATTGCTCCATCCCAAGAGCGAGTACAAAAAGGTAATATAATTTGAATAAAACTTTGTTAGGAAAAAAGTAAATGTCTTCAAAATAAGTGACTCTTCTAACAAGCCAATTCGTTGCTTCCCCATTTCTATCCCATTAAAAATCGTTTTCAGAAATAACTGGGCATATTTGTCCATTTCCTGTTGCGAAAAAGGTGAGTTTACCATACCGTAGGCAGTTGGATGGTGTGACTGATTGACATGCCCACTTTTTGGGTGAATAACCAACTTTCCCTTCTCCACAGGAAAAAAAAATCTTTTAAACTCGACCTCCACATAGGTATTTCGTTTCTTGCCGGTAGCAGTCGGTGAAAGTTTTTCGCCGCTTTCAGTCACAACTTTCTCCGTGTAAGCTTTTACTTGAATGCCAGTTGCATACTTCCCGGAAAATTAGACGAAGGTTGTTCGTGACTTGGAGGATGTCATGTCTTTCTTTCTGGTTGAGATGAGATAACGTAATGGCATACTTGTAAAAACTTACACTTGTTCCAATGTATGTACCATAGACTTATAAGCAGGATAATAATAACGCGGAAACAAAGAATAAACACGACATAACCGGCTTTTTCCTCTTTTTTGTGATGATTTTCTCGGCTCCATTATGTTCCAACAGGAGCGCAAGTCGATCGATTCCCCCCTCCTATTAAAATCCCTTTTTCCGCTTCGATGCATAGATTAAAATTTTTAATATTTTCCCTGAGATTCAACAGCGCCTACTTTCACTAAAATTTTCCTCACATATTACATAGACAAGAGCGAGACGTAGCATCCTCGTTAACTATAAACAGGAGGTACTCTCATCAACAGGATGATCAAACGAATTAGAATTGTAAAATATTTTGATCTTCCATCCGTTCAATTTTGTTTCAGTTTCCTCATTAGTTTAATTCCTTTTACATCATGTTTTGTCTATTTCGAGGCTCATTTTATAGTATGCGTCGACAGCAGACCAAACAGATGCATTAAAACAAATACCTACCTATTTACTGCTACAAAAAGCTTTGGATCCCCTCGCCTCACTTTTTGACTGCCTGACATGACTCAATTTTTAAGCAAGCAAGAATTGAATTACTTGCTTGAAGGAAATGTCGATGGGTGTCTGATATAATAGCAACGTCTAAACCGAGTAAGTAGCGAGTAATAAAAAAATGTACGTGTGTTTGCCACGTGGACATAGAAAAATTCAGGTCAGGGTACTTTGATCTACCTATATTGCTTCGGGAGGAATGGATTTATTTAGTTATTTTTCATGCTATTTATTGATGTTTGTGATGTTTTACTTCTGAAGATGAATGACTTATTTCACGCTAGTGTCTCGTCAATATCTGGTGAGTACCTAAATTATGTAGTTTTTAAAAAGATATTCTCGGTGGAATAAACCTACGACTTATTGGAACAAGCTCAACTTTTTCTCTCAAGTATCAAAATAGCTCCGTCGTGTTTTGGAAATATTTAAAACACTGATTTTGAATGCAATCGTGAAACATATTGTAGATGAAGTTTATACAAGTCATAACATGATATTGCATTATTTTATGAATTCAAATATGGAGCTACTTCGTTCTTTTCGTGGAAATGAAAAGTTCCACAGCACCGTGTGAGTGTTGCTCATATAATCATCATGGCTATTTTTTGACTCAGACGCGTCACATCTAGTCTAAGTTGGGTATCAACAAAATTTTGTCAAATACAAAGGATTGAAACCATCTAATGAACTTTTGTCATTAACAATGTGATTATTATCCAGAAGATCACTGAACTAATATTACTGCAGCCAAAGCATGTTAAAATATAGTGACGGAACGAATAAAACAATTAAATTTATGATTTTGATATCCATATTGAAGTATTTTAATTGTTTATACGTGCTTAAATGTGATTTTCCTTAAATCCACAACAATAATCATAAATTTTAGTGTACCAGCTTAATGGGTGTGATGTAAAACCTGAAAAAGCTGTTTCAGATGCCATTGACAGTGGAACATAGCGGATGTTTATGTAATTCTACAACTTAAACAGCACGATGACAATTTAAAATTCATTTTCATTTTAAACTGTCTCTGATTCATCATATTTTGTGGAGGTGAAAAACCTAAAGTGTAAGTTTAATGGTATGGTATGTCGGACAGCCATAAACGAATTTTCCCAAGAATCCGGGGCGAAAAAAATAATCGCGATAAGCGTGAATACCTACTTATTTTTTCAATATCGCAAAACGTGCCAAATTGCCCAAATTTTGAGCTCTTTAAATGAAGACGAGTACAAGGAAATGAAAAAAAAAAACACATTTTAACTGCATGCTGAATGACAGTTCAAAATGTTCTAATCCACAAAATTATATTATTATGTGCTGCATTTTATTCATGAAAGAGCTGAGATATGTTTTTCCTGATTCCTCTGGTACAAAGAAGACCTTTGAAAGTGTCATTACTCATTCCTGTAAGAGAATATGCATTTTAGACATACCAATATCTTTTAGATGTCATAAGGTCGTCTTCATGTCAATAACACTTTGAAAAAAGCTTGGACAAAAAATGTGCGGAGATTATACAATGACAAGCTTTCTCGAGTCTCGAAATCGATTTACGTTGGATTAGATTTTTTTTTCGTAACGAGAGCGAAACTTTTTCTTTCTGACAGACCCCGCATTTGGATCAATATAAAATGAAGCCTGAACATCCAACACATAAGAAGCTAGGTGAAAAGTTACAACTGTTAAACTTGCTTAAGTAGTTCATTGCTTTGTAGTTTGAGATATTTTTTTTAGAGAATTCAAGGTTGAACTTCGATGCAAAATGGTATGTAAGAAATAAGTAAACTTTTAGGGATATAAAATAAAACGCTATCCTGCAATTTAATCTGACAGGTTTCAACTGGCAATGGGTTTGAACCCAACCATCGCAGCATAAAAGAAATGGGTGATAGAGCGATAAATACAGTAATTGAGCACCAGAAGCTATTGAAGAGCACATGCAGTTCCAAAACGGCTCATCCATCTGTAATATTCGTTTTTATGATTAATTTTGTGTATGCATGCGCAAAATCGGGATAGCTACAGCAGCTATATTTTTCTCACGTGTTACGTAACTTGTTGTTTACGGGAGGGCTTTCTATCAATGATCTTAATAAAATGAATGTTCCCCAAGGCGGTTCATGTAAATTGAAAGCATGGAACAATTACTTATAAGGTTTTGCATGCATTAATTATTTGGTCGAACTTAAAAGATCTAAGTTATCAATCAAACGAATAAGGTTATATGACTACATTTTTTTCAATCTTATGCCTTAACCAGCTTTTGCCGGATTATGCTTTTTTCCTCTTTTACCGAAACGGCTACACAGTTCAAATTGAGATCTTTTTGTATTATGCAGGTTTACTAGCATTAAAATCTGGTAGTAAAAGTTTAAAACTTTTTAGCGATGAGCTGATAATAATAAGAAAGAAACTTGTTGATTTTTCCTTGTGATATCATCCTTTATGTACGTGCAAGTACACAAAAAAAGTTTATTTTAAGTTTGTCCAGGTCATTACTTTTAATGGGTCTTCTTTTATCAGCAATTCCTGTGCTCCAAGATTGCATGCATCCTTATCACACCATACAATCTGGGTTGTTTTTCGTACTCAATTGTTAAATGTTTTTAACTACTCAGTAAAAAAATCGTGTTAACTAATAGCTGTCTAGTCTCTACCGCTTTTTTATGCACCTGCATCTAAACGTCAGTCGTCATTAAAACGAGCTGATTGTAAATAATTGCAGATGCCTTGAGTTTTTTACAACTCTTCCATATTTAAAAAAATCTTCCCGTGAAGCGTAACCTAAAAATGTGTCTTGAGTCCTTAGTCGTCAGCTAGAGCGAGGTCATTTCCCTTCAATTCCCGAACACGCTCGCTGCAATCAAACCATTTTGAACAGAGTACGGAAATAGATGCACTTCTCAGACAAATTTACGATCTCAAACGTATCCATTTCTATGCGACTTGATGTAACATGAATTCCTAATTATATCGGAGAACATAAAATCCTATCCTGATCGTTGTTTTGCTATAACGCTCACTCGTCTAAGTCTCGTCCCAAGTTTTACCTTGTTCACATGTATTATGCATTTGTGCAAGGTTTAATTTTTATGCATTTTTAAACGGTCAGTCTTCTTTTTCAAATCATAAAAAACATGTAAAACTTGTGCATAGAAAAAAACAAATACGCGTTTAGTAATGTAATGCAATAGTTTGTTGCACCTACGGGAAGGAAGAAGGACTATGAAGAAATTTTTTCTGCAGGCAAGTTATGAGAAATGCACTGAATCAGCCAAAGTTTTAAAATTTACAGTCTGTGAAAAACCATGATTGGATCATGATAATAGTTGCTCTGAATAACACGTTTCGTACAAATGGTTGTGACAAGTCACCGCGTTCATACTTTGTTACACTGCAGTTAGAAATGCATACGTTGGAGGATTGAAAGGTAGGAAGTGGTAAAAACGCCAATTTTAAATGAATTGCTTTTAAAAGCAAGCACAACTGAAAGAAGCATGATTGCTTGGAAAATGGACTTTCCTGGGAGTACTAAAAAACTTTTTTTTTTTTGCATTTTGTTATTGCCTGTGCAGTTTTTATAGCTTTGCGGGTTGAGCACGAAAGACTTGATGTTCTTTTTACAGTGCCATTGCAATTTTTTACCTGTTTTGGTTGGGTACAGCAAGTGCTGCCATTATTCTCTATGTTTATCACCTTCACATTTCCGCTCATATCTTCCTGCCTTTAACATTTTTTGTAATTTCCCTGTCTGAACCAGGTCTAGTTTCGCTCCAACGTGAATTGCGATTCTGGCTTTATTTATTTGGGCACCGAAAATGAGAAGTGGGCGGGTAATTGAGAAATGCATTCATCAGTCTTGTTTTTTTTATTTCCATTTCAATAGCCGAGTCAAACCGTAAAGAAAAAAAAATATTTTAAAAAATCTACTTGGGAGAATATGAAAACAAAAGAAGAAAGGGCGTGAAGGTGGATGGCTTTTATTGCCATTTTTATGATCTCCTTTCTTCATTCTCTTTTGTAAGCTCGAACGAAAATGATTAAAAGAACACGCAGCATGAAATATGAGTACTCAAAATAGCCTACGGATACAAAGCTTTCTTAGTAAAAGCCATTTGTATCACTATATTCTTACTAAAGTAAAATACTAATAGTTTGTAATGACGCTTGCTGATGACATTTTATGAGCGTTTATCACGAAATACATGTTTTTCATGAATAATACAATTGAACATAATATATCACATAAAGCACTAAATCTTATCAGCGTTATTTTTTTTATTGCAGGAGTCTGCTGATGATGCCAGCAAAGATTTAGAAGATCACGTGGTAATAAAGAAAGTTCGATATAGTAGCCCAACTCAAGGAGTAGGAATGACAGCGTCAACTGCCCTGTTTGAGTCCTCATCATGTCTGCCAACGAAGAAGAGACTGCCATTTATTCAATACTCGGACAATGATCAATCAAGTGAGTGGTTTTATGATTAAAAAATTGAAAAAATGAACGCCCCACTTACTCAGTAGCCTACAGCAGAAATTGTTTGTTTTGCAGCAATCACAGGATTTGAAGTAGACTCAGTCAAAAAATTGGTGCTGACGAGGATGGGAACCGACGGGGGTGCTGACACTGTACTCAGGCTGTTGGATAAAATGGCACATAGAATCTCAACTCTGGAACAGATCTGTAAAACGCAAGAGAATACTATTAAGGACATCGCGGATACCAAGGTATGGTCTTCATCTAATCCTCTCTACTAACTTCTGTCTCTGTCACACAAACTCTCTCTTTCTTCAACTACTTTTTGGTAACATCCTCAGTTTTTGTTCCGAAACTTGCTTTGTGTTCTTAATGGACTAGTAAAATATGTAACGTCAATCGTCTCTTTGTTTGTTTGCAGTCTGGTGCAGAACTCCAAGCCAAAGTAAACACAATGGAAGCCGAGCTGCACTCTCTGAAGAAACAGCTTTTGCGGAGACATGGTCAGCGCGAGGAGGTTTGAGAATAAAACGATGAACTGCCGTGGCGCCTGTTTTCTGGCGACACATTTCATTTTTTTGTCATTTTAGGAAAGAGATGTTAATATTCTAGGTACATTTAAATTATCAAGTTGTTTGTTTTTCTCATTTTATAGTCTATAGCCTGAACATAAAATATATAAATGCCGATATATTCTATTTAGATTGTATATCAAATCAACTGATACAAAAAACCGTTCATGTATAGAATAGAGGAATGACAACTGACGTATTGTATGGTTTTAAAATGATGATTTGGTCAGGATCGAGGTTTCAGATTTTTTTTGGTGTTTTAAAGAAAAGAGGATAGTGAGAGCTGATCTAATGCTGGTGATTTTGTAGGTAAGGTTGTACATATAAAAATGGTGTTGGAAGTCAAGACAAGATTATTTCTCTCTTTCACACAAGTCAGAACTTTCTTTGAGAAGAACAGATTAATTAAAACAGATAAAAACGAGACGTTGGAGTTTTTTTATAATGTGTGCATTCGCAACAATTATATTTTTGTTGAGAATGATTTCTTTTTCTGGGAAAATACAGAAGTCCGGATAAAGTTTACTAAGTAATTAATCCAAACAATTTATCCTTTCAAAGCAAATGTTTTATGTTTTAATGTAAAAAGTAAATGATGCAGTTATCCCACTCAAACCAAAAATTGATACCTTTTTTAAGAAGAAAACATAAAAACTTTAAAAGTTTAATTGTAATTTATTTATACTATGCTGAATATTCAAATACAAACTGTTCTGTTTTCAAACCTAGGAAAAAAATACTAAATGAAGTTGACGAAAAATGTGAATGAGAAAATAACATATGCAGTTTCGTTTTTGTACTTTCTTTTCATTAAGAAAGACAGAAGGGAAAAATAATCTATTTGAAACAAATTATTCTATTACATAATGAGTACCTGAGAACCAATGTATGTTTATAGCTCTGATGATAATACAGATACGTTTAGTCGTTCAGTAGAAATTGAACGTGAAAATGTCAATTTTTTTTTTTTTTTTATAGATCTAAAATTATATAACTCTAACTGTTGTTATATTATTACCTGACATAGAAAAATATCAAAGCATTTGATACACTTTAATCAGTAAAATTTTAGAGAAACGATAGGGAAGACTATATGTGTGTACTTATGATGCTTGTGTACACATTGTTAAAATCTTTTGAATTTTTTTTTATGTATTTTCATTCTAAGATACATAAAATTGATAACACTTAACTTCAACGAGAACAAGAAATTGTTTTGTTTTTTAATTCATTCTGGTGAAATCTTGCTTGAGTTAGTTTTGATGATGCTGTTAACCCCTTTTCGGTTTCTTGGATGGTGAATTGCCTCCAACTGAATAGGATTTTAATTTTTCTGTCGTTCAATTTACCTACTCCCTACAAGTAGAATGCTTTCATTATTGAATTTGCAAATAAGAACAATGCCAAATAATCAGAGTTTTTTTTTTTTGTTTCTTTTTTGTTTTTAAAGCACAGTCAAAGAAAAGAATGAAATTATCTCGGATGTGATCCTTTTTATACGAAAAAAACATTCTTTATACAAAATTGGCCATTTAATAGAAAAAAATAACCCGATTTAAGTTGCATGGACAGGCATGCATGTTGTTTTGTGTGCGAATGAATATTTGTGATACTGTTTTAAAATTCCTAACTTTCTATTGAGAAATGATGCTTTATGCGCTTAAGTATTTCCATAAGAAAAAAAAACTGTCATTTAAAAAATTGGGAATACAACTATTGCCACATATTACGTCAATATTGTCATATGCCAACGTGATAAAAAGAAAAAAAGGATTGTTTTTATGTGTGAAGGTTTGAGAATTTACAAAATGCAAGTATCAAACAACACCGGCGCTACTATGTAGTTGGTCACATTTTTTAAGCAAACCGTGGGTTTTTACATACATAAATATGAAATGTAATTGAATAAGATACACTGAATGGTTTATACTTATTGTATAGAAATGACTTGGATATGTTTAATGAAGCAAAGCGATTTCATTTATTTTGTTTCTTGGAGTACGATCATGTTTTTATATAAAACGTACTGGCCAGACTGCTGATTATCATTATTATTTTATTGCATTACTAATTATATACCATATTATACTACAAAATACAGCTTACTATTAGTTATTATTACAACAGAAACCTGTGAAATATTTGTGAAGACGAAGGGAAGAAAATAATACAAGAGGCAAAAAAAAAAACTTTAAGCCCTAAGGTATATCAAACACCCATCCGCTGTTAATTTGGTTTTGAAAGATTATAACCCAAGCTTGAACAGGTGGACAAGTAATAACAACTACAGAAATGTGTTATTTGAGAAGATATTGTATACATTATTACCAAAATAAATGTCAACTGCTACTACCAATATACATGCATCATACATAAAAATATATCTATTGTACCAACTTTAGTTACGTTTTAGATCCCTGTGTGCAAAAGAAAATCAGAAAAATTACGAAAAGAGAAAGAAAATAAACAAAGAGAATAGCAAAAAGAATTAATAATGTTTTTAGTACATATTTCACTTATTAAATGGATCATTTTTTATCTGATCTACGTTGCTGGCGTTCCCTTTATTGCCCATAATGGTCTACTGCAAATAGGAGTAGGAACTCTAAGATTGACGTGACAATTTTGACATTTGAGCTTTCTCTTGGAGTTCATAGAGCTGCATCGTGGACATCTAAGCTCACTCGGGATCGGGGTGGTAGCAAGTGGCTGAGATATCCTTTGAGATATTCGAAACGAGGAGAGAAATCCACAATTAGTCATGCAACTAAAAACTGACTATGAGTATAGAGTTGTGGAAAAGTATGGCTTACGGTGGGCGGAACCAGCATTTCCTCATATGCTCCTCGTATTCCATCATATTCATGTTTTTGCTTTTACACCCACTTGTCCGAAAATCACACATGAAAACTCGAGCTGACACTAAATTTTCTAAGGGGAAGTTTCGCATTTTCGTGAAATTAGCAAGGCAATACGGGCACCTTCGGAGGGGTAAACGTGGGAAACAAGACGCACAGGAGAAGTGCCCGTTGATGCAGTTGAAGATTGGTGGATGTGGTATGCACCTACACACCGGACATTCCACGGCTTTCAACAGGTCCCCCAACTCAGGTTCATATTCGTCGTTGTCACTCATCCGAGTTGGTGGGAATGGTAAGCTATTTTTAGGTGAAAAATTCAAAATAATGTATGGAATATTGTAGAGTCGAATTGTCAAAAATGTTCGAGTTACCTTACGCCAAAAATTTGAATTTCCTCAGTTGTTACGTTTTGTGTGCCTTCAGACATTTTTTCATTTAGCCCCGTGTTTAAACAACTGGAACAAGTACGCTGCACAGCACTTGCAGTAGTTGTTGTTCACAAGTGGGAGTAAGCTACAGTAAAACACATTTTACCATGGCCAGTGGTCAATCATATATTAGATCATCTTCATGTTGACTATGGCAAAAATATATGTATTCCACATTTGGAAACGAAATATTTTAGTGTTGTTGTTGGCAAAGTATTCTGCTCTTCTTTTAGGATGCATGATACTACATTCATGTCGAGATTTATTTCTAGTGTAGTAAGGTATGACAACAAATCAATTTAACTTCAATGACTGATCCCCATCCGTAGTTTGCACTGTTCGAAACGTCGTACATGTCCTTAAGTAAACACAAACAATAGCTTGTGTGATAAGTAGCAAACAACGGCCACCACAACCCGGAAGAGGTTTCACTTTGAATTTTTTGTAGTAACTCTGGTTTTACGGGTGAATGGTTTAGGATTTGTCTCTACTTGCAAAAATATGTTATCTTTTACACACACGAGAAACATGTTGGTTTTATCCAGTGACCTAACGGAAATGCTGATATACTTCTGAGGAAATGTGTTATATGTCAGTCAGATGCCTAGTAGACACAACGATGTTTACAATATGACACTTTTTTATCACGACTATATGATCATACCACGCAAAATTATATCTCAATAACATAACTATTTACGATATACATTTTTGGGCATAAAGAAAACGTGTGATTTATTGTTCGAATAGACACAACTCTATTTCGGATTAAAGTTATTCGCAGGAACGAAACAACGTAACAAGAATCACAAAAGCATAAGAATGAGAACAAAGGGTAAAGTCACCGGACAGCTTTATCTACAGATTATCACTTGTATGGTTTTAGCTGAGATTTAATCAGTTTATTGTGCTAGAAGTAATATGGTCTACTCCTTCGCAGCCGTGGATTAAAGAGATGACTAACATTTCTATCGAGAAAAAGACAGAAAAGTTAACACTCAAATTTGCGATTTTTTAAATGAAAAGCTAGATGGCTAATCTATTTACCGTTTCGATAACTAGCTTTGTTCCACAAATGCTAAAGTCGGCAATAGCGGCACAAGTTTCGTCAGACTTGTCGAACGTTCCTAAAAGGAAATACAATTGAATTAAATAAGGAAAACCCAAGAAATTATTGTAACGAAAACATGTATTTCGGTATTACTGTTTTCAAAACACTTCTCAACACGCTCCAATGCATTAGTCTGCTCAGTTTCTGGAAACTCTTTCTTCACAATACTAATGAAAAGATCTTTGTCTGGAACGCCATCTTTCATCTAAAATATTGAAATGAACAGTATGCATTTTAAAGAATCGAAAAAAAAAAACATTCTGTTAATATTTTAAAATTGATTCAAACTTACTCCACCAACAGCCTCGGTTGTACAGACTGCTATGCACTACGGGAAAATATTAAATTACGTTAACATCCTTTATAGTTCATCGTACAAAGGATCATACGAGTTCATACCTTTGGATCCTTATCCTTGTACTTTTCAGGGTCATTACATTTCTTCAAATCTTCCATCAGTTTTTCTCCAGGCCCCAGGGTTCCATTTCGACAGACAAAAAGTCCATTTCCAAAAGCCGTCTGGGAATAAAATTTAAAACTTCAATTCTTTTGCATAAGGGTCAGTCTAAGGGATAATTCCATCGTTTTGTTTTACACTAACCGTTTGGGTGGCCAAAAGAGTGGCAATGACACAAGTTGAAACTACGAGTACAATAGGTTTATACATTTTTCTAAAAAACTCTAAATCTGTAGATACTTTCTCGAAAAAGTTTACGACAAGTTTTCCTTCGAATTAAGTACGACTGGCTGGTGGTTAGCCCGTTTCCAGATTCACACTGTCACACGATCTGCTGAAGTTTCATTCTCCAAGAGATAGTTCGAATGGTCTTCGGTTTCATCGTTTATATATGTTGCAGCCAAAGTGGCATTCACTTTGCATACAAGCATTTCTTGACAAGCTTTATTATAATCTTGAGGAGATATACATAATTGACTATTAGGAGGTGTATCCAAAGCCTCTTCACGAGACGTGAATTACCGTCAATTAGAAAATGGGCTGTGATATTTTTTCTAGTGTCACGAACGGGTGGCCGAACAAGAACGGTTGCATTAAATGTCCACATATATAATGAAAAGCTATCCAAGCAATTGAGGGTTTCCTTGAGAAAAGTTTTCCTTGAATGCGCTTTTTGCATGGATTATAGCTAAATTGCAATGCACCCTGCATGAGCTTTAACAATACAAATTACTTTTTGTTTGTCAACTTGAAAATATCACCTTCATATCTTGAATTTCAATAGCCAGAAAGGGATTTTTTACAAACACGCATGGATGAGTGCTGATGATAACAACAACGTACAATAAAAACGCATGTAAGGAACACAGCAGGACAGTAACCGTCACCAATTGACGAATGCGAACTTAATAGACTATTCTGACTATCCTCTTCATGAAATAGCAGTAGTCTTTAATCTAGTTACCTATTAAATTCGTATTTGAATGAGATGATAATCGCTTCAAGCTTGAACAAGTATGACACAAGCCTCCCAGTATAGTATGAATGTTAGTGGGATTGTGTCACAGATTTTTTCTTCGTGTGGGTCATAAAAATGACCCCTTGCCGACATTTGAGGAAAAATATATTATATTTGCTTAATTTGCGTAGTTTATCTATAAATAAAGCGCATTGCTAGGTTTAAGGTCGAAAGCGAAATTAATGTATGACACCGTCGTTTAAAAAAATTGCACCCCGTAATATTACTACAATGGATTCATCGCGATCTATGAAGTGACACGTGATGAATAAAGGAAAGATACTGGTAATAACTAGGTATGATGCTAATCGTCCTCCTATTTAGTGGTGCTAAAAGATGATCTTTCGTAAGGGATGCTCCAACCATAGACATACCTCGCCAGACTTGAATAATCAAAAATGTATATGTAGGTACTAAGGTAGTCTTGTCGAACGATTATGTAATAACATGCACTTTTGTAATCGTAATTAAGTTTGCATGTATTTTTTATTCTTTTCAATGTATCAACCTCTTTTCGAACATTCTAGAAATCTGACTTCTTGGGAGCTGCACACTTAAAATCCTTTGCCCATTCTTTAGATCTGGTCAGTGGAAATGTAGCACGCACATTTCCAGGACTGTGTTGATTAAAGTCTCGCATTGCATGTAGGTATGACTTTTCAGTATGTTCACACCACATCTACACAAAAAAGAAAAGAAAACACCATGCCAGAATAGGTTTGTAAAGAGCTGCAACTATTTACATGCCTTAACTTCAAGAATCATTAACCCATTTCATATTTGCATACATTGGAATATTTCATCCAGAACAACTGCTGGGGCGTGAACTGTTTAAGACCAGGCAGAATCTTTTCTTTCTTTCCGTCTTTCTTCAAATCGCTCAAGTATTTATCATAAGCTTTGTAGGCCATTTGAATACCGACTACATCGGCAATATCATCGTTAACTGTTTGCGAGTGGTCAATGTTGGAATACAGATTAGATCCCCAAGGATCTGGCTGTTTGTACTGCTTCCCACTGTAAGCATCCACCAAAGTGTCCGTCCAGTTGTAGTATCCTTCATAACTCATATCATCCCAAAAGTCGCCACGTTGACCTCTCTTGTTAAAGTGCACACCTTGTATAAAGTTACAAACTCATTTGAATTTCATGTACTTTGCCTTAAAAAAAATAGTATCTTACTCAGAGAATTCTCTTACCATTAGTGTCAAAGCTGTGGCCTACTGTGTGAGAGAGAACGGTCCCGATGCCACCATAGTTCATAAATCTAGAGAGGATAGAGTAATTGAGCTGATTAGCATACCAGAAGAAGCATGTAATGCATTTTAAGATATCTACAACAGACACTCACCCAGGATATTTATGATTGAAAATTGGTTTTTGAACTAAGGCAGCCTGAATTCCTGTAAAAAAGAATTTAAAAAAAACATGACATTCGACTAATCCAATTATCCGGTTCCAGTTTCAACTGCTAATCGATTTTGATTTAAGCAATGTCGTACTTATTTGATTAAAGTGATAACTGTATTTTGCACTGACGAATCCGGTGTATGCGTC